>JANPWX010000060.1:2560764-2571665 GCA_024734555.1 Trochalopteron elliotii | reverse complement strand
TGGAAAGGAAAGGAAAGGAAAGGAAAGGAAAGGAAAGGAAAGGAAAGGAAAGGAAAGGAAAGGAAAGGAAAGGAAAGGAAAGGAAAGGAAAGGAAAGGAAAATGAGAGAAGAAGGAGAGAAGGAGAGAGAGAGCGGAGGAGGGAGTAGGTGAGAAAGAGAGAAAAGGAGAGAAATAGAGAAAAGGACAGAGAGAAGGAGAGAAAGAAAATAGGAAAACACCAACACTAAAAGCCCTAAGAAAGAACGAAGGAAGCCAAGACTGGCATAACTATTGAGTAGGGACGCCTGTAACTGCTGTTTCGTACTCCACGCTGCTTTCGCCATAAACACCTCAAAAAGAAACCTCTGGGTTTGGATCTCCCGCCGAGGAGACTCTCGGGGCTGCCCGATTCAGCTTCACCCGCTGCCTCATGGCTTTCCCTTCACACAGATTTCCCTCTTTCCCCCCTCCCACAGAGCGAGCGGGTGTGTGCGTTTGAGAGACCCTCCCGGACCAGGGGCCTCTCTCTGGGCCGGGAGCCGCTGCCCGCCGGTGAGGGCAGAGGAGCGTGTGCCCGGCGAGATGGGGTGCTGGCTTGCAGGGCTGCGGGTTTCCAGGAACCGCTGTCCCGCCCCGAGAGTGTGCTCCGTGCTCGGAGGGTCCTTCCCCATCCCAAGCCAGGCGTGGGGGGATGCGGGCGCTGCCACGGACCGGAGGCGCGTTAAGCCGAACCTCTATCGACGTGCTCGGAGAAGAGCGACCCACGTAGCACGGCGAGGAGTAAAATGCCACAGGAGAGAAACTTCAGTACTGTTCAAGTAATTTGGCGTCAGTGTGATATGAATTGTTATTGAATCCCCTGTGTCGAGAGGGGACGCGATGGGGAGTGCCGGGGAGTGGTGGGACGGAGAAGAGGGACAGGTAGGGAGGCAGCAGGTGGTGGCATCCCGCGACACCCCGGCGGCGGCCACAGCGACAGGCGGCTCCGTACAGCCCAGGCTCACCCTCAGAAACAAGCCCCGCCACAGAGCCTTCCGAGGAAAGCCGCTCCGCACCCTATTTTCGCGCATCACCCCTCCCCGTTATGGACCCAGAGGTGTCCGGGGGGGACATTCATGGTGGAGCCGCAGGCTGTGAGGGAGGGATGGAGGGAGTGAGGGAGCCCCTCCGCCGCGCTCCGCGGCAGCCACCTGGGAAGGGCGGAGGGACGCGGCGGGGGCATCAGCGGGACGCTTCCCCGGCTGTAAGGCTGGGAGGGAAACAGCCTTAGTTTAGAAGGGAATTGTGCCCGCTCGGACACCTCCCCCAGCCCACAGAGCACCGCGCTGCGGGGGCAGCTGCCCGAGCCCCGGAGAAGCCGGGACCGGGGACCGATGCACTGGGAAGGGCCGAGCGGGCGCTGGAGTGGGCAGGAGGGGCTGGCTCCTGGGCTGGCACCTGGGCCTAAGCCTCAGCAATAAATCCAGACAAGTAGCCTAAACATTAATTATTTTTAGTGAGGTTTTTTCCTTTTTTCGTTTTTCTTTTTTCTTTCTTTTCTTTTTCTTTTCTCTTTTTTTTTCTTTTGGTGGCAGAAACATAATACTATTTGGTAAAAAAAAAGAAATTACCAGCAAAGGGCCGGGGAGATTAACATTTGGAAACTTATGAAATGTAATCTGCATATCCAATTGATTCCCAGCATATCAGTTGAAAGGATAAAGATGCGTATCTCCATGATGGATATTGCATTAATAGGCACATAAATAAAGGTTGAAAAGTCATCACTGAAAGCTTTGAACCTTTTTCCATCGCTTTTATGTCCCATCCGCACGTTTCAGCACCATCTTTTTTTTTTTTTTTCTTTCTTTCTGAGTTGTTACGTTTTCATTAATTTACAGCCACAGTAGGCCTGGCAGTCGGAGACGGGGCAGCTCAGTACGCGAGGAGGCTCTGCAGAAGGCCAGAAATAGGGCACAGAACACCCCGGATACCCCGAGCTGAGTCCGGGACCACTCTCGAGCTCCGCTGACCGGGTCCAGGGGAAAGGAGGGCACCCTGCCTCTGCCACTCCTAAGGAAGAGTTTCCTCCGAGGTTACATCCTCGGGGATCGCCTGTGCCAGCACCACGAAGGGAAGAGAAATCTGGAGGGTAACGGCAAAGCATTTCCGTGGTGGGAAGATCGGAGCTAGAGCTCACTCATCACAGGGGCCCCGAAGGGAACCGTGAGAGGGAGCAAACAAACATCCCGGGGGTGGGAGGTGGTCCCGGGAAGGGCCAAATCTATCTCCCCGTAACCGGCGAGGGTGCCCGTGGGCGAAGGCTGAAACACTTAACCCTACAAATGGCTTAGTTTGCTGCACCGGCCGCCCTCTGTCTCCCTGTAAACTGGCAATAAATACAACATGTATTTCACTAACTCCTCACCTTTCTGATTACTACCAGATCCTGCAGTAAGCGATACTACAGCTGCCACTCCGCACTGACGCGTGCCCTCGGAGGCAGGACAGGGATACATCTGCACTCCTGGGGCTGGCAGCGGCTGCGGGCTGCGGGCTGCGGGCCCCGGACCGCACAGCCCGGGGCTCCTTCCAGCGGGCCACGGCGCCTGGGAAGGGACGGTCCTTCCCTGCCAAGAGACGGGAGTAAAAGCCGGTGTTACTCATTTATTTATGACTTTAAAGACTACCATGGAGTTTCGGGTGCATGTCAGAGAGCGGCGGCAATGCCCCCGCCGTGTCCCCACCGGGAGGGCAGGGCCGGAGAGGCACCTACGGGAAACGCGCGTCTTCCTCCCGCACCGCCTCCGTAGTTAACGGCCCCATTTCAAAACGAAGCGTCTAATCCGCGTCAATTACTAGTAAAAACACCAGAGATTATTAATTCCAGCAGCGTCACAATGGATTTACACCGGGAGTTTTACTACAGCAGAGACAGTGAGGCTTGAGAAGCCCGAAGCTCGGACCATGGATACATTTGCCGGCGGAACAAGGGGTTTGGACAGTGGCTGGAGAAACGAGGGACACCCGTGGCCCTGCGCGACCCACTCCGGGTCTGCCAACAGATAGGCATCGGCAAGCATCCAGCATCCCATCCCAAATGTCTCCTGGGACATTCTTACTTCTGTCCCTGCTTCCTTGCCCTCCATCCAATACTATGGAGCCGGGAATCAACGATATTAAGGGAGACGCGGCCCTTCTAGCACGGACATTGAATTCATTAACCAGTATTTCGCCCACAGCTATATGATTTCATCGCTTATTCTTTTAAAATGAGCTGAATCAAAATTTGGGAAAGGATAAGCAGAAAGAGAGTGAAAATGAGAGAAAATGAGTAAGAGCAAAAAGAAAAAGAAGAAAAGAAGGAAAGAAGAAGGAAGAAAAGGAGAAAAGAGAAAGAAAGCACGAAGGAGAAAACGACCAGAGAAGGGCCTTGCCGGTGCCGGAGCTGTGGCCGTGCCCTCCGCGGCTCCAGCGGGCGAGTCCCGGACCAGGGGCAGCGGGCAGGAGGTGGCCGGCTCCAGCTCCCGGCTCCAGCTCCCGGCTCCAGCACCCAGCTCCAGCCCCCGGCTCTAGCCCCAGCTCCAGCCCCAGCCCCAGCTCCCGGCTCCAGCCCCCGCTCCCCGCAGCGGGCACTGTCCATCCCCGAGAGGGGCCGGGAGCCGGCTGATGCCGCTGTTGTGCCGTCTCCTTCCCCACCACCCATCCTATGCTGGAATACAGGTATCCCGCTTCACAGCTCCCGTCAGTGCCAAGCGCTCACTTTCAATGCCAGAGCATGACCGGGTTGAGCAGAACACAGCGGGGCAGACACAGCGCCAGGTGCGGGGTTCGGGGCGCTCTCAGCACCGGCTCTGGAGGAGCAGCTCCCCGGTCCGGCCCCTCCGCTGTCCCCGGTCACAGCTCCCGGAGCGAGGGGAGAGCTGGTGCTCGGCCTCGGGTCAAAACTGAACAACTGCCCACAAAAAATGAAGAACTTACAGTGCTCGTTCGTTGGTTTGGTTTTATGGTTTTTTGGGGGTTTTGGTTTTATTTTTTTCGGGGACAACAGACCCAATTAATATCTGGAGTAATAGTATTAGTGATCAGTACCGAAGACAGACTTTTCTCTTCCCTTCAGAAAGAAAGCAGAAGGAACTTCCAAACTAGAATGCTACCTCTTTTCCAAGCAATGTTGATACTTACATAATGCAAGGAGATCTACGTTTATTACGTAGATCACCCTGCATTATAGAATAAAGGTTTGCCACCTAACTAGAAGAAAGTGTGTATTCGATTTTATGGTTTCATTTAATTTACTTCGGAATTTTCAACAGTTTCAGATTTTTTGCTTCACAGAGGAACATTTTCTTTCTCCTAATATTAACTGTCCAACTAACAAGTCCTTATTTTCCACATGGAAACCAAGCTGGCATTATTGTTCAACATCACTTTTTCTAAGTCATAAAAAGTTTCGTTCTTCCCATCTTAAAGGAAAGCAAATTTTGATCTTTATTTCTCTCTTTATTCCTCAAATTTCACTCATGAAAACACAGAATTAAACAAACAAACAAAACGTCAACCTCAACCAAAACCCGAAAGCTGTTGTTGCTATTTATTACTAATAAAAATATCACAAAATAATAACTAAAATGGATTTGTTAGATTTTGCTGAATGATTAAACAACTTAGAGGTAGGATGGGGAAACGTAGCTTTCATCTAGACTTATAATAAGCTGAAGTCCAAAGTTTAGATTTCCTGATGAATCAGAAGTAGGTTTGGGGGAGAAAAAAGAATAAGAATGACTCAAGCTATTCCCTTCAAATTTCATAATCCAATGAGACTAATCAACCTCATGGTATTTGATTACTGTAAAAATCTTCTTAAAACAGCTGAAATATTTCTCATTTGAAGCTATTTGTAAGAGATTATGATTACCTTGATGCCAAATCTCTCAATCTGCATGACAAGTGAACGGCACGCCTGAGACAGCTCAGACGCTGAGCTGTGAAGCCGGTTTCAGACCCAGGTGTTTTCAGTAAGACCGGATACAGGCAGAAGGCCAACACTGCTCCTTCCTTCAACACAAGCAAGAGTATTTTATGCTGTATTGATCAAAGATCAGCTTAGTTGAATGTGTCTACTAAGAATGTATGCCTCCCCCATGACACAAACCATATTTTGTTAGTGCAGTTGAGGCATTTCTTCCAGCTATCTCCATTTCTACACGCACCTGGAAAAATGTGAAAGCAGGCTAAATTGCAGGATTTCCTAGTTTTAACAAAAGTGACCCACCAAATTTAAATACCCTTCAGAAACATTAGGAATTATTGCCATGAAAAATCCATTGTTTCTTTGACCCATTTGTAACATGAAGGGAACACTTGTACTGTTTGTGTGAAGATTTTGCACCAATGGAAAACTGACAGGGAGCTGCCTCTGATGTGGTTTAAATGAGATTATCACAAGCAAATATAAACATTTATCTTTTTATCTTTTTATTATATTTTTCTTTATATTTTCTTTATTTTTTAGCTTCTTTGGCAATGTAACATGATAAAAAAATCAATTAAAAGCTTCTTCTCTAGACTGGTAGAAGAGACAAGGACAGAATAGCTACAAAACATCCATCACACAGGGGAAAGGGCCATTGAGCCCAGGAGGGTTTAAGTGCACACATGGAGCTCTGACAAAGTCAGACACATTCAATTTCAATAAATTTTAGGCTCTCAATTTTGTGTCCATTAATATCTCACACCATATTAACAACAACTGCACTGTTTATGTTTAAGCCAGCATAAACCATAATGGTTAAAAAACATTCCTCTGGACACATTCATATTTAAATATTGGCTTCTCCAGCAGCTGTTAAAATTTTTGGTGATGCAGAGAATACACTGTTTTGGGAAAGAGATGGGATTGTACCAGTCAGGAACATGAGCAAGGGAACTGCAACAGCACCTTCTCTTGGGATTCACCAGGACCACTGCCCTAAGCAAAGCTGGGCAGCCCCAGGTGTGAATACACACAGCACACCTACAGAGAAACTGCACTTCACACACACTTCAAATTCCCACTCAGGGGGATTCTGTCTGTTTGCACAACCAGGACAGGCAGCTGGAAGGGTTCTCCCACTCCAGTGAAATCATTCAGCAAGGATTTAAACAGGGAATCAGCATTAACCCTGTAATTATACTTGCACCTCTCAGCCCGTGGTAACTGCCTGTGTGCAGTAACTCACTCTCTCATCACACATAAAAGGTGTGTTTATACAAAGTGTTACACACAGTGAGCTACCTTGGGATGCAAGTCTTGAAAATAAACCCTGTGAATGATGATTTGAGCTAAAAAGAAAGTGCATTAAGATAAGAAGCAACAATATTTTCATTGCACTTATCCTTCACCATATTTTAAAAATATCTTTTTACAGTACAAAGAAAAAATAACGAATTTATTATTTTATTCTTTGAAGTATAAATGCAGACAGAAAATCACTTTTCAGAATAAGATGCCCAAGGTTCTCAGCCCACAGTATTATGATTAATCATGATTCTGGAAATATACTTCCAAAATCCTGTCTTAGCCCAGACAAAACTAAATGGGAAGAAAACTCCCAGTCACTTTAGAAAATAACAGATCATTGCTCTAATTGGAGGGATGTACAATCCAGTACCCACTGCTGTTAGCTACTTTTTTATTATTTGGCTTTGTGCTAAATTACAAATTATTACAAATTATCATAAACATGACAGTAACTGCTGTGTTGCTTTTTGCATTATAAAACAGAAAATCCTATCCATAAGCAGGCCTTTTAACCAATCAGCTAGATAATATTCCTTCCATGCATTTATGAAGCACTCAAGTGTTTTTCTGTCAAATCTGCCTGTCCAAGATGAATACCCACCATTATATAAATGAACATTCTGTGATGTTTACTACTTGTGGGCTAGTGGTAAAAAAAGGAATATAATTTCTTCTCTTCAACCACAGGATTTATTAGAGATATTTTCAAAGGAGAGAGCAGAAATAACTGTGTCACTGAAGGTACAGGATTAATATTAAAAACGTAATTTTTAAAAAAACTGAACTCTTGAGCACAAGTTACACAGAAGGGCAACATTAAAGAAGTTGTGGTAGTGATTGCTCTAATGCATCTCCACATATTGTCAAAGGCAGAAGCTGCCCACAAATAGCACATACTGATCTTTCTCCTGCAGCTGCTGTTTGGTCCAGTGAGAACTTTCCTCCAGCAGAAGTTGCCACCTGTCCCAGGTGAGATAGAAAAGCCCAGTTTGCAGCACATGACTACTCACCCAGGTTGTGTGTTGATGATTCCTGTTTTTCTTTCCTCCTCTGGGTCTAATGTGACTGACATCTGGCAGCCTATTCCAGATCTCAAACTTCACATTTGGTCTTCCCATTTGGAGTCCAGTACACTCCAGTTAGGCAGAGGAACTGGGGATTACTGCCACAAAAATGTTAAGATCTTTGGGCAGAACAGGAAACTATGGATCTTTCAGAGTTCACCCAGACTGTGATCACAGAGAGATCAAAAAATTTCTGAGAAAGCATCAGGCCTTTGTTTATTTTCTCGGTGTTTCCACTCCCTGTGCCCCACACTGGGTAACACAGGAAAATACTGCACAAAAAACTGAGCAAAAGAAAAAACCCCAGGCAGCAGCTTGTGTTTCCCATGATTTCCCCCACAGTGTTGTGGATTATCCTGCCTTCCCTGCTTTCCCAGAGAGTGCCCCAAAGTGACACTTCTGCAAGATGTGTGGATTGTGTGATCCATGCACAGCCCTTCTGCTGCATATCTCTGTGTGGTTTTAAACAACCAGAACACCCAAATGTTGTCACTGAAATAGCTACAATAATAAAACACCACCAGCCACACAGATTTTATCTTTCAGTATTTTTACTTAACTTTTTTTTTTTTTTTTTAACTGAAACTTGAGCAAAGTTTGGCTTTGGACAAGCAATCTGTACACTCAAAGGAACCCAAAATACAAATATAATACTGGGATTCTACAGCAGCCAGAGATGTATACAATGCATGATTTCTTCTGACTGGTACTGTGATGTGGATCCAGACTAACGCTCCTGAAACCAGTGGAGTTTCCCAAAATTTGTGTTAAGCAGAGAGAAGGATTTGGCATAAGATCAGACTGTCCATTTTAAATTGGCTCTGATATATTTTCAAATATATGGGTAAGAACCTGATACGTAGTATGATCATTCAGTGTGAGTAAGTCTGAAAATCCTGTTTAGGCCAGTGATCTTCAATATTTTGTAATGTGCCAACCTCTAAATGCTTTAAAGTTGACCCTCAAACAACAGATTTAAGTTTCTGATGATCAGTTTGCTTTTCTTACTTACCTTTCACAGCTCTTTTAGTAGTCCATGGATCCCAGTGGAAACCGTTGGTTTAGTCAAAATGGCAAATACTGTTTACAGAGAAAAGGCAAGAATGAAACTATGATGTGGAAAATGAAGAAAAAGATGGAGTATACATTTCTTACTGTAATCAGTATTTCAGCTCCATAACAGCTTCTGTGGGACAGCAGCTCCTACAGCCATTTCCCACATGGGAGGGAGCTCGCTGGTGTGCCCAGAGTGCTGGCAGCACCCCTGGCACACCCCAACAGCTCCCTGCAGCCAAGGCCTGCAGGACTAAGGCAAAGGAAAGAAAAGAACTCTGCAGAGAGCTCCAGCTGAGCTCCAGGAGCAGAGTTACCTCTGGATGTCTCTGAGACAAAGTGGCAACAGCTGGCTGGGCTCACCTGAACTGCAGGGTACTGGAGCTTACCTGGCTGAACAGAAATGCAGATACACACACTGCATTTGCAGAGAAGCACAAAAAGGTAAGTCATGTATTGGTGTATATGATGTACACATGTACATATTTTATATATTTATTTTTCTTAGAAAACATTGCTGTTGTTTATGTCCATTAATTTACATATATTTATTCCTACTACAGTATCATTTACAATAATACTTTCACTTCTATAGCACCTCCTCTTCAAGGATCTCCAATTGCTTAAAAACATTAATAAATAAAGCCTCACATCTTGCCTGTGAGGTAGGTCAAGGCTATTATCAAACTTTACAGATGCATTAACTGAAGAACAGAGAGGTTAAGGCCCAAATTTTCAAATACTTGTACCTGAAGTCAAGCACCTAAATTCTCATTTAGATGCTTAAATAAAAGTCTTGTGATTTTCTTTGGTGCAGAACATCTACAACTACTGCTGAAGTCAACAGGGGCTAATGGTCAGGCCTGATTTTAGGAGGCATAACCTTTTAGACAGCTAACGAGCAACTCCAAGCTGGAAAACACTGGTCTAAATACACAAATCTCGGTCAGAGCCACAGTTGATCCCAGTAATTTATCTCCTCAGGGCCTTTACATTATGATATACAACTTTAAAAGGCTGGTGCGGATCTTTTTCAATAGACATAAGTGACACAGAAATCATCTGCTGTTTCCACAAACTGCGTCCATCATCAGAGTCTATACAAACACCTCTTGGTTTGTGGGGCTTCTTGGGTGTCAGGGGGTTGTTTTTCACACATTTGTGATAATCAAGACATTGCACAGCACACACCACTTGTGCAGTCATAAAACACATCACACATCTTCACCTGCTGTCTTTACATTTCTACAGAGTCAATTTCTTTGCACTTGTGATAAACAGAAGTGGTCAAGTAAAGGTCTATTAAGAGGATACTTGTCAGTATATCATGCAGACAGCTTGCAAAATACACATACTAAAAGATCACTTTTAAAATTCTTGAATTGTTAAGCACGAAAATAATTACCTCATTCCATTACAGTACTGTGTAGAAACACGGAATAAGCAGCATTATCTTATTCCCAATAGAATAGATTATAACAACTAATTAAGTTTAAAAAATTCAGGCACCAAATGAATTATCCTGCAACATAGAACAGTATCTATATAGAGTGCTCTCCTTAATATACTACAAAACCAGCTGTATGGCAATGTTTTTCCATTTCATATCATGAACATCTTGTCACATTTCAAAGACACCTCTGATGTTCCAACCTCACAGAACAAAACTGTTTTCTACTGTCCGTTACAGAAACTTCCAAGACAGAAGATAAACTCACCTAAAGGGAAAACCACTGTCTTACTACAACTATCTCGACTGAATTTTCAATCACGAATTACACTACTGCATTCCACTTTGACAGTGATGCTGAAAGTCCATACTTTAATGTGGGCTCCTCTCACTGCACAAAAATTGAAATCAGTGGCCAGTGAAATATTAATCCCTATGACAGGAGTTGCTTAGCTCTTTTTGGAGCTCCATTAATTAAATAATCTTCCATAAATTGTTTTAAGTGTTCAACGTAGTGTTTCAGTCTCCCACATTAAATCAGAATTTCAAAGGATTAAATAATACAGCTTATTTTAAGCAACCATCAGAAGGCTCAACAGCCTTCTAATAAAGTTATAATGAAACCATACTCAGTACACCGTAGGAAACTTTGGCTCAGTCTCTTTTAAGACAATACACTTCTGTTACAGCTTCTTCTACATGTTAACTTGTTAACGTCATGAAAGGGAGAAAACAAAGCGCATTTAACATCGTGTTCCTGTTCTGCTCCTAACCACACTGAACCTCTCCAATTATCTTCCAGGTGGGGGCAACAGTAAGCCAGTTTTCTTTAATCGCGATTGTGTCCTTCTGCACCAGGAGCCCAGCGCCCGGGATGCGCTCCCGCAGAGGCGGGGACGGCGCACATCCCCAGCTCCGGCTCCCCAGGGAGGCCCTTCAAGCCATCTCCGCCCTCCCTCCTGAGCGGCCGGACCCTCTGGGACCTCTCGCCGGGTCACCCCGCAGCCCATCCCCGCCTCCTCGGGCAGTGCCGGTGCCGCAGGGCCCGCCGTGACACCGGGCGGCGGCCGTGGCATGGCTGGCACCTGTCA
>JANPWX010000060.1:2539907-2555841 GCA_024734555.1 Trochalopteron elliotii | reverse complement strand
GCCGGCGGGAGCCGCCCCCGCAGCGCGACCCGGCGGGGCTATCCCGCAGTCCCTCCGCCCTGCAGCGCTGCGGGGAACACGTCGGGCTGCCGGGCAGCCTTTTAATCCTGGAGTGCATTTTTTTTTTGAATCGTTCTGTTGGCTTTAACAGTTGGCGAGGATTCCTCGCTGTCAGTAGGCTTTGAGACCAGCAGTTACAATGACATGACACTCTTTAGGCACGAACACGGCAGAGGAAGGGTTAATATGGGAAGGCAGGGTGACATCTCTTTCATCCACCGCAGCTCACAGGCTAACCGATATCTTACTGCTTTTCAGAAAGAACATTTTGTGCGCTGTGATCCTCAATCATTGTGCACACTGAAAAATAAGAGGTATTTTATTCTGGAAGCTGGAGGCAGAAGGAGGTGCTGATGTTGTTATTTACATTCTGACATCGCTATACATTTGGGAGCTTTTGCCCAGTTTAATGAAAAACCATCCAAACAGTGAGATGTCCATAGCTGGTGATGTCATATATTAAACAACCAGAGAGATTTCACTACATCAAAGTCTGCACTCTCTCATCAGGGAGAGAAACTCTGGAGAAACTCTCTTATCTTCAGGTGTAGCAGAGGCCATAACAGTGATTATTTCTCTCTGTGGTTCTGAGGATAGCTCTAGGCAAGTAAGGCCCGTGTTTCAGGTACACACCATTGCCTTGCTGTCCTGGTAAAGCTGCATCTTGGGCGTATCAACCCTGGACTGAGAGCTGTGTCATCTTGGATGCCTTCTCCCCTGCTCTGCCATGGGACATGCTGGATCAGTGTGCTTTACAGCAAATGCTGAGGACAGCTCTCTCCTTCTTAGTCCTGTCTGTGCGAGGACTTGGTTCTTCAGTGCTGAGTATTCTTGAGGAGCCAAATAAAGTGAGGGAACCATTGTTTAGAAAGACTGACTTGTTGGAAAGATGAGAAGCAACGTATTTGTAAACTGTGATGACAGATCTGATGATTGTCCTAGCAAAAGAGGGAACATAACATAAACTGAAATCATGGGCTAAAGTTGAACTGCAAAAACCAGGAATGTTCTCTGTACAGAAAGACATTGTTTTTATAATTTATCCTAAGAGATATTTTAAAATCCTTTAAAAATGTTGGTTGGGACTCTAAAAAAAAGAAAGAAGATGACTTTTGCTGTCATTGTCCATAGTGTGCAGCTACTCAGTCTGTGGAGTCAAAAATTACCCTTTTTTTAAAGCCCACACTGGTTTGCAACCTCAGCTAATCTGCCTGATGAATTGTCATCTAACTCTGATAGCTTCCTTTTTTAAAATGAAATCTCATTTTATTTACTCAGGCATTCTTATATTCTAATATATTCTTATATTCTATTACATTATGTTTCTGGTATTTTGTTTGGTAATTTGGTATTTTGTTTTTGGGGTTTTTGTGTGGATTTTTGTTTTGGTTTGATTTGGTTTGGTTTTTTGGCTTGCTACTCTTTCCCAGTTAACATTATCTTCCTATTTAATTAGTTCACTGTTAAAAGATGTTCGTTTTTCCCAGGCACCGTCCTTTTCTTTAATATTACTGCCACTTTCATAACCCTGCAACTTCCAACAATTTTCAAAACACGTGAAAGTCCTCAGATCCACACAAATATGAATTAATATTTCAGTCCATTTTCTTTGAGGCACTGTATCAAATGCTTTAATAAGGTCCAGATACATCGGCTACATTTCTGGTTCAAACTGCTTCACCCCTGCTTTTTGTGTTCTGGGTTTTCTTCTCTGATGTATATCTGCCTTGAGGTCAACTGAAACTCCATCTAATAAGTATATGAAAGTCAGCATTGGGAAAGCTTCCTGTAATTCTGGCATGAAAACTACACAGAATAGATGGGGAAGTTGAGCATAACTGAAAAAATAATAGTCATTAAAAACAGCTCAATGCAAAATTAGGATTAAATTTACTCTTTTCTTTGCTAAAACTATGAATGAGAAAAACTGGTGAGTAGTCCCAGAAACCTCCTTGTTCACAATTACCCTGTGAACACAATGCTGGATAACTCAGTGCCACACAGGTGAGGTTATCCTGTGCTGTGCAGTCTCTAGAGAACATTATTTAGCACAACATGTAAGGTGCATGGGCCTCACTCCTGGTGAGATGCTGCTTTGTTCTGGAACAGCACAACTCCTCTTCACCTCTTTGTGTCTCTAGTGGCATTTGCAGGTCCTGTCCTTACCCTTCTGCCAGCAGAGGAACTCGTGTGATGACACGGCCAGTCAGTTCTTGGGGACAATCCAGCTGAACACTTTGTATTTTTTAAATGAGTTTTTCTGCTGCTCAGGAACAGCTCAGGGAAGCAGGTTGTTGCCTGGTGCATGAGGTCTGCAGCCAGTGCAAGGGAAAATGCCAGAGGCTGTGTGGTCAGGAGAGGAAATGAGGTGGGACCACAGTGTGGTTGATTTATGTACATTTACCTTTCCATGGAACAAAGCCATTAATGATTTCAGCCCTTCTGCCATAGTTCAGCATCCTGTCATGTGTGTATTACAGTTGTGGCATGGGCTGGTACAGTCCAGAGCCAGGCTTGAAAGCCTGCTGTGACAAGCTGAAGGATCAGCTGTGCTGCTGTATCCCCTGGCAGCCCTATCCTTCTCTCTGCAGGACAGTGTCCCAGTGTGGCTCTCTGGGAAGCTGTGGGTTCACCAGGTGGGGGTTTGTGCCACATCTGCTCCCTGTGACATGGTGCTGCCCTGGCTCCTTGGTCACTTGGACAGGGAGGGTGCCCAATCTGGAATTAATTAGGCTTCTTACCTGGATCCTTCTGGTGATTGATCCTGTGATTCTTCACAAGCAGAGGAGTTGGACCATAAGTACTGGAAAACACCTCTATGCTAAAGATTTCCTAGGCAAGGACTGAAGAGATTAAATATTTCTTCAGATTTTTGGAAAAGTTACCGTATTTCTGGAGATCCAGATGTACTCTCTCTTTTAGTCACTTTAATGAGTGTTTATTATTTGGATTGTCAGCTTGTAGGGACTGTTTTTTTAGTGGGAAACATGTATTAGTTATTGTAAGAAAACCCCAGAATGTAGCTGAGCTGATTCTGAAGGCTGACTTTTGTCTGAAACACTACAGGAGACTTTGGATGTTATTCGGCAGAAGTTGTGTTAGAAATTCAGAGCCAAAGTGGCAAACAACCCTTACAAAATACACATTTCACTTAATCATTCTGCAGCTGGTAAGAATTGATTTTTAGTGTGTTAAATATTGGGCCTGATTTATCCTGTTTCATGCTGGTGCTGGACCTCATCTAAGAAGAGTTGTTACTCTTCTTAGAAATTAACTCATCAATGAGTCAAGCCCAAAACCTTATAGAAGAATCCTCCTGTTTTTTAAAAGGGACATATTGGCATACACCCCTGCAGCAATAATGTCATGTTAAGCTAGTTTAATTCTCCAGAAAGTCTGTGTTCTTATACAATAGGTATGATTTCCACTTTTGATGGGTGGGAAAAGATATGTCTTATTTTTATGCCCTATCATTGCATAATTGGATGCTGCATCATCTTCCACTTTCTTCACATTGACATTTTATTTCATATAAAGTATTTCTGAATAATTTATAATTAAAGTGCTTTTTTACCTTTTCTGTATTGGAACTTCTGTAAAAGCTATTGCATGTTGGTCTATTGCATTCAGTACTGAAAGGAACGTTCATTTTCAATAATATTTGCAGGCCATTTCAGGGAGCTGAAAAAGAGAAAATGGGTTACAATTATGAGCAATTCTACATCAGTCACAGCCATATAAAAATATATTAATCTCTCAATGTATACAATAGGAAAGGTGCAGAAGTAGATGCAGGAATACAATGTTTGACACCACTGTCCCCCCAGAAAAACCTTTCTTGTGTTGCATCTGCTGAATACTGTCCTATTTCAGTTGCCTCAGGAAATGAGAAATGTGTGAAGGATTCACCTCTGCTTGTGAGATCTCTGCTTTCTCTTTTCTCCTAGGTTAAGCTTTAAGCTTCTCCTTCCCACACAGTGTTGACCTGCAGCCCCAAGAACAGACACACCCTTGTTGGCATCAGTCTGATGCCAAACTGCAACGGGTTTATTGGCAATAAAAGGGTGAGGGCTTAAACCTGGGGGTGATTCATAATTTCTGATGGGAATAATTTCTTGTTGTTTCCATCCATTTCTTTTCCATAATGTGTTTTCAGCACATCCCAAATAGGTAACTGCATTAGCAGCTTTTTTTAAGAAAAGATGAGGAACCATTTGAAATTGCAAGGGCATTTTCAGTAGGTGCATCTCCCTCTCAAATAGCTACGCTTGAACAGCACAAAGAGATCCCCACAGATGTGGTATCCATAGGAAACCCAGCTCAGAAATGTTGAAGCTGATGGCAGATGTGGGCTGGCTCTGCAGTTTGGGTTCCCTGCACACACCCACGTTTGATCCAGCCCATGGGAATATCAGGTTGGATTGTTTGGGCTCCAGAGATGTGCACCCCTTGGTCCCTGGGGCTGCAGAGCAGTGACACACACCAAAGGAGTCTCCATCTCTTGTGGTGTGGCATGGTATTAATGGCTCCTTGGAGCAGCAACTGTGTTAGGGCAGATATGCTCTGGCTGTTTGCAGGGATTTTATTAATCTTTTAGAAAACAGTATTGAAATTGGTGCAGTCTTCCAAGTTGTCTGCAGCTTTTGGAACAAATGTATTTGTATAAAATTTACCTTCTCCTAAGCTAATGGCACTTCTTCACACCTGTGGTGATGATATAACTGAATCAAGAATCCAGGAATTTCATTCTTGGATTTAACTGTTGGGGTTTTTCAAAAAAGACCAAGCTAAAAAGAGAAAAAGAGGGAAAACCTCAGAGAAGTCCTTTGTTTAAGCCAGAACTGTGTTTTCTGCACTTCAGAGTAATAGTGAAAATTTAATCCAACACTGGGTGCAGAATTAGGTGTCAGTGTAGGGTTGGCAGAACCTGTTTGGGCTTGCTTGGAGCAGCAGCCTCTGCAAGGAGAGAGATTTCTGTGGAGCAGGACATTTTCAGATGCAGAACTGCTGTGTCTCAGTGGCACCTTGGGGCTCAAAATTATGGTTATCTTGCCCACAGTAAAGCAGCTGGGTAGGAAAATTTATAAAAACAAGATTAATAATTATTATTAACTGTGATTAGTGTAATTAGTGAGTGCCAGCATGGCTATTAGCTCCTGGGCAGTTACTTTTTCTACCCAAATTGTCCTTGCATTGCAATGACACAGTCTATGGAATCACTTTAAAAGATTACTTAGTCCTTTGGGAGCTCTGTTTACAAGACACAGTACACAGTCCTGATTTTACTTCAGGATATCATTTGTAACCTTGAGTTAAAATAGGGATGGTTATCTCTGAAGTGAAATCCTGAGCCAGTGAAGCTGGTTAAGAATTTTTGTCATCAGCTTCAAAGTGGCCAAGTTTTTGTCCTTGATAATGACAGGGACATATTTTATATATATTTTTAAAGACAGCTTGGAAACAACAACTATTGCTCAGACCACAGTATTATGTATATCTACTTGAGTCAATTCAGAATGAGAAACAGATGAAGAATTTGGGAATTTTTGCATTCATACCATTGCATATATGCAGATATTAAAATTATAATTTGTTTTGAGCTGAAGTGAACACATGGAAGCTGGTTTGTTGGGGTTTTTTGTGGTTTTAAAATAAACCTTAACATCTTCTCACAACAGCAAATTTAAACATCACTTGACATGAGCCTAAAACCCACCTGGGTCTTTGCAACCCTGGAGAAGCCCAGCCTCTGCTTTTAAAAGAGGCATTAGTCAGAAAAGCAAAAACCAAACGTTAGGGGGGAATTAGGAACAATTCTAGATGACAATAGAAACCATTGTTTTGTTGCTGTATCCACCACATACTGAGCACTGTGTGCACTTTGGTGCCTTTCCTCTAGGAGGGAAATGTTCAGGCAAGAGCAAGAAGGAGCAGGGACTGGGAAGATTTTGTGTATGAAGGAAACCTGACAGAGCAGGGCCCCACAGCCTCTGGAAGAAGGGGCTTAGAGGGGGTACAAGAGCAGGCTAACTGGCTCTGCTGAACAAGCCAAGTGACTCAGACACAATGCAGAGATCTCCAGCCTCACAGGGGATGGAGATGCCAGGGGGGATGTGCCAGCTCCTGAGCCTGCCCTGCCAAGGGTGACCGTAACTCTAGAACTCTAGTGAGCTCTGATTTGTTCCTTGGCAGACTCCTGCAGTGTTGTCCCTGCTGCTGGCCCACTCATTTCCATTGTATGGGGAGGGAAATTGAGAAGCTTGATTCTAATGGCTTGATTAGATATTAAATATTTTGTAACAAAACCAACTAACAACTGGGATGTCAGTCTGATGGGGATGAGAACTCAGGATGTAACCTTTGGGGGAGAAAACTCTTCAGTTCGCTAAAAATGCTGTCCTAGCTGAGTTAAGAAAACGATTCCTTCATCCTAATTTAAAATTTAAATTACATTAATTGAAGAGTGTATGGTTCCTTAGTTTTATGAGTAAGAATAACTGAAAATTGATTAAATTGCCATTTCTTATTCACAGTTGTTTTCCCCACAAAAATGTGGACTAAATTTGTAGACTCAGTAGTAAATGCCAGTTTGGAAGAATTCCACTGGATTCATTGCAGTTATTCTAGTTGCACCTTCCTGAGCAAGTATAGAATCAGGCCCTGCATGCACAAGTTTTCTACTTTAAGACCTGAGGGAATATAATCAGGATCCAGGCTGAGGTTCCATTCCAGATCAAATCTTTCATATGCAGATTATACAATCAGTAAGAAACAAGCTTAGTTTGGCAGGGACTTCAAAAGAGACCTTTGGATGATTTTATCAACAACAGAAGAGGCAATTCATTCTTCATGCTAGCAATCAACATGTATCTTATTTTAGGAGATGTGATCTGTACTGACTGGGGCTTTTTGTGCAGAGAGAAAAATACCATATTTGAGAGAATTTTTCTTAGAACCACTTCAGGTCTCTGTAAACACTTCTGCCCTCAAAAACCTTATCCCCTAATCTCAGAGAAACATTTTTACCCAGAGTATTTAGATCAATATTTTTGGTTTATTTATTAATGTTGTCTTGTCTTTTTGACTGCCTGAGGCTTCAAATAAGATTTTAGAAGTTTATCCCAAGTTTCTGTATTGATTCTGCAGGAAGCTTGAACATTGAGTTATAAGACTTGTGGTTTGGATATGTAGATGCTAATGCAAGAAAGCTCCCAAGGAATGCAGTTCCTCTCAACTCTTGCACTGCAAGAGACCTCATAACCACCAGGGAAGGGAGTTAAAACCTGATTTTCTCTTCAGCCATTGCCAGGAAAGCTGCCAGCCAGATGGATGGTCCGTGGTGGATGGTCAACAGTCATAATTTAAAGTTCTGTGTGCTGCCATTGCTTTTCAAAACTGCATATTCCCCAAAAGAGCACAAATAAATAGAGAGATAATGGGGTGGGCATGGATGTCTCCTCTAAAACAATCACTGGACGTCTCAAGTCATGTTGGCTTGCACAATGTGTGTGCAGGAGCCACAGAAAATGCTGCCCTAACATCCACCCTGCTGGTCAGAGGGTGCAGCAGCTTCTCTCAGGTGTGGCTGAGCACCTCTCAGATGACATTTGACATTCAAAAACTTGATGCAATATTCAAAACTTGAGGAAATATTTTACTAAGATAGTTAAAAATGATATTAAAATAACCTTACATGCAGTTCACAGAATTTGCATTAAAGGGAGATAATAAAGTATGGCCACATTTCTCTCCTGCAAAACAAAAAAAAGTTCAACCAACCCCCAGCCTGCCATTTGGTGATATTTAAATACATTTCAACAGTGAATTGTTAGGTCTGGAATGAGGGAGAGTAGAAAATCACTCCTACTCTAAGTGATTAGAGGTGAAGGATCATTTATGATTCTATTCTGAAGAGGGATGAGGGAGCTGCCCAGGCAAGCCTCCTGCTCCATCTGCCTGCCCCCAGTTCAGTGATGTCTCCAAAAGGAGGTCTCTAAATGGAGCTTAGCCCTGTATTTCTGTCTTCCATATGGGTCCCTTTTCCTTTTTTCCTTCCACTGGTCCAAAGATGGTGACATTTTTAAGGGTTTGCAAACTGCTTCAGAAAGGAAGGGTGGGACAGGCTTAGCTCTGGAAACACACTGGTCACACCTGAAAGAAACAGTCAGCTTCATTTATCCACATGTAAGAATAGCAGGGCCCCTGCTTCATTAGGAGCTGAGTAGTAGTTTCTAGAATCAGGGCTAATTCACAGGTTTTTTCCCTTATTAAAGGTTTTTCCCACTGCCCTGTACGGTTAATTTCACAGCTTCCACTATTTGAAGTGGATAACTTCTATTATTTTTAATGAATCAAGGTAAATGCTGTCAGATCTCCTAATGGTTGTTTTTCTATCTACTATACCTTAAAAAATGTACATATGTATCCTTCTTGGTTTACTGCCAATCAATCAATGTTAAAGTGCTGACATATGGATGTGGGATTTTTTGCTGTCTTTAAAATAGGATCAATGACATTAAAGTTTGTCATGTAAATAGTAGAAATAAAGCAGAAAAACCCAAGAGCTATTTATGTTTTTTAGGATGACATCTGTAATGTGGGTGGCATAGAATGAAAAGTAGAAAATTTCAAAGCTGTTCATAGTTGAATGAATTGACTGAGCATATATTTCTTAGCGGTTTAAAAGGCATTAGTTATGCAAAGTTCATGCATGCGAACAAAATAAATATATGAACTAAAGATAAACCTATGAACTGGCTGCATAAATCTAAATCCATTTATTTGCTCATTTTCTACTCCCACCCTTTTTTTCTTTGGACTGTTCACTCCTGAACAGAGTTTTTGCTGAAACTCATAAATTGCCTGAAAAAAAAATTTAAATTCCAGAGAGCTGGTATATGGTATTTTGCAGCTCCCAGCAAAAGCCTCTGTTGCCCTTCACAGGATGTTTTTTCTTGGCTGAGTCTCTGCAGGGACCAAACAATCCTGATGGCCAGGCTGACCTGCCCTGGCAGTGCCCAGCTCCATACTGCAAATAGATTTTAGATGAAAGAGAAGAACCCTCAGCCTCTTGCATTCCAAGCAAGTGTTTGGCAGCAGTGACTCACACTGCCATAATGCAGGGATAAACATTTGGAAGACATAAAGCTGCAGCTTTAGGGATGATGGCAGGAAGTTTGGTGCATGCATGTGAGGTGCCACAAAGGAGAAGCCACCAAGGGGCAAGGCAGGGCAGGGAGGTACCCAGCTTTCAGATCCATCCTCTGCTCTGAACAGGAGGAAGAACCATGGAGAACATGCTGTGTACAGAGGGCATTTGGAAGTGGTCTCTGACAGGGCAAGATAAACCACTGCTCCCCAGCACTGGTGAGTGTCAATTACTTGTGCCCCAGAAAAGGTACAGGATTAAAACCAGCAGCTCCTTTCCCACAGTTTTTGTCTGGTTTTGTGTGTGCTGGCTGTGAGCTGCCCATCAGCAGCACACTGTGCTCAGGCTTCCTGCTGTGCATGTGGGCTCAGAGCAAAACTGACTTTTCCAGAATAATGGCTTTCTTGAAGGAAAAGGCAGTTGTAAAAGGTAGGGTATTGCTCTGTATTTGATAATAATTATTCGAGAACTGTAATCTTGTCTCCATTTTTACACTTGCTGAATGAGGATTCATTGAAGAGCCCAAGGCAGGAGATGTCTCAGAATAAAGAAAGCAAAGGGAAAGGATGTTTTCTCAGCTGTGCCCTTCCAGCAGTGCTCTTGTCTCTTCAGCAAAGGTGTACTACCAGCCAGACCATTTCCAGGGGAGCTGGTCATAAGGATCTGGAGCTGGTCACCCTTAGCAAAGACCCTCCCAGGCCCTTTTACAGGAATGATTTACAGAACCTGCTGAATTCCCTTTTCTTTGTGCCATCTCTTCAGTGCTGCAGGCAGAGATCACCAGACAGCAACATGGCAGCTGCTGCAAAAAAACCACTAAAAAGCCTTTCCACAGTTTCAACAACATTGAGGCAACACTCAGCCCAGAGAAAGAGAAGTTTGGACCATTTTAAGCTCAGACTGTTGATAAAATCAGAACTTTTTCCAGAGAGCTGGTATATGGTATTTTAAATAAGATAATCAGACAGGTCAATTCTTATGATAGTTAAGTTTTTAAAAATTCTTAGGGGTTAAGTTCAACATTTCAATACAACATTATTAATAATTCTGCTGTTGTTTCCTAAAACACTGCAATAGCAAAGGTCTGGCATAGCCTACAAATAATCAGAAACATTGTGAACACCTCTAGGAATTTCACAGTAGATACACATGCAATTGAAGTGTCCAAGTGATATGGTGCAGAGTAATTACTTAAATAACATGCTAATCTTCACTGGAAATTAGCAATACCATTTCAAGCAATGCAAATCATAAGCAATTACATGGAATTATCTGGTTACTTACACTGCAAACAGAAAAGTTAATTATTTCTACCCAAGACAGCAGCCACAGCATCAGCACATTCCCTTTCTTGCTGTTTTTGGAGCTGCTTTCATCTTCCCAAGTTCTAAACTTTGCTTTGCTTTTGTACTTATGTTCTCTAAAACTGAAAATACAATCACATATATATATATAATAAGGATATTATAATAAAATTATGTGAGAATTATTAAAAAATGGGTCTACAGTTCCATTTTCCTCCATGTCTAAAGTTGTAGGACTTGATGAGCAGTTTGGAGCCCAAAGGACTGATGTATTTAACACACACCGTGCTGGAGCTTTACATTTTCCCACCATCTGTGCAATGACAATTGCTCTGTGCTCAGTGCATTGAAGGCTGCAGAGGTATCACAGGTTCCAATCTTTCTGTATCACTCAGTTAAACTAATGAAGATATTGGCATAGAAAACATTTTCTCTTAATCAGAAAAGGTCTACAAAATGTGCAGACTTGAGACCCATTACAGCTGTGCAGACTCTTGTTGAAATTCTTTCTTTATTGCCCTTTCCTGCATTATTTTTTCTAAAAACATTTCTTCAAACTGGATTTTATTTGCCCTTTTATAGGCATTAAATCAAAAGCAAAAAAACTCAAGTGCTGTGGAAACCACAGTCTCTCTTGTGTTGGTTTCCAAGGGCACTTTCTGCAGATTTTTTTCATCTCTTCACCATATTTCAATATCTTCAGTTCTTCCAGCTGATCTGAGAAAGTTCCATTTTGTTGCTTGCAAGGTTAGTGGGTGGTTGGGTCTGACATTCAGTACTGAAAGTCTCAGATCCAAAATAATGTGTTCAGTAGCTTGTCAACTAAATATAATGAAAAAGCAAAAGTCTTATAAAAAGAGTACTTGTAACTTGTGGTATTAAAGCATACACATTTTAATGGTTTCTTTCTCAGTATAAAGAGTAAAAAATGCAAATTGCTGAAAAATGGTGAAGGAAGATGAAAGTAAGAATTGGGCTATAAGTATGTTGAGAAAATGACTGAGGAAATGAAAACACGTGGGATGAATCTGAAAATTTGTTCAAACCTGTTTAAATACAATGCTGTGTTACTTAATGTGTTGGTGGGATTTCTGTCTTCACTTCATGGCCAAAGAATCTGTGTGTCTAGGATTTCTGAGTGCCACCCCTCCCTCTAGCACAGCCCACATTTCACTGCCATGTTCAGTGGTCCCAGGTAACAGTGTGCTGATGTTTGTGGCTGCCAAATCTTCACCACCCCTCCAGGAATCAGAGATACTGCTAAGGCCTCTCCCTGGTACCAGAGACATCAATTTGTTCATGTTCCTGTCACTTCAGTGTGTTTTTGTTTGGAAAACAACAGTTCTGACACTTGTGTTTGTAACTAATGAGCCACAGCCCCCTCAGAGGGATCTCAGCCCAAGTTACTCCGAGTGTGATCTTCCTCTGTGAAATGTGGTTGCTGTCTGTAGAGTGACAGTAAAAGCTGTGCTCATATTTTGCTCCTCCAGCCCCATTCCCTCAGCTTATGAGGGAAAACAAGGCTTGTCTGGCTGTCAGGATTGCAAACTCAGGCTGACATCTGAAAACTGAGTTGTGCTCTCCTAGCATCATCATCCACCCCCAGCCCTGGAATTTGTACTTCACTCCTAACTCTGTTGATGCTGAAGGCAAAATTATCCACCATCATGACAATGACATCCGTTGTTGTTAAGGAAATGCCTTCAGCACAAGGCACTATTCTCAGCTTTCTCAAAAGTTATCCTTTGTATTCTCATCTTTCATGCTTTTCCTCAGCCCAGGGATGATTTTCTTCCCTTGTGAAAATGTAGCTAAATACTGACCAGCTATTAGTGAGATATTTTGGCTCTGGATGAAGCAGTTTCACTAGATAAAGCTTTAAAAGCTTTTTTTGCTACTGGACAGTTTTTAAATAACTTCTTTTAAACACTCTCAAAATCCTACTCATCTAGTCCTTTGCAGTGACATTGATTCCACTGGTTTTACAGAAAGTTGCCTTTCTAAATCTCTGGAAATCTGTATGGGCCACACAAAGTGTAGGACAGTTCTTGAGTTTTTTTAATTGTTAAATTTGGTGAGTTTTTTTCTACAGCAAATCTTTCAAGGAGCCAAATCCTGACAATTTTTCTTGCCCATCAGGGGTAATGAGAGGTAAGTCTCAGGAAAAGGCCATTAGAACATTGTTTCGTAAAGGGAAGAGAAAATGATTGATTCATACTCATGCTTTGAGCAGGAATAAACAAGTCATTCTGTGAGCAGTGGAAATGGTAAAATAAGGTTCCTATAGATTTTTACATTTTCACATTACTAGATATTTTCAGTCTTCTGGCCCTTCTTCTGTCATCAGGTCCTCTATCCTCTCCATGGCCCAAACACCTCCCACTCCTGTGCTGTGGTCCTTCCTACAACCCTCTGTTCTGTCCTGGAAGCATCTCCCTTTCCTTCTTCCTGGTTCCCCCCAGCCAAGGTGCTGTATCCTGCAGCTGTGTCCTCTTGTCTATCCTCCTGCTGTATTAGCTCAGTACTGGATAGACAAGAGGCAGAATTGCCTGGAAATAAGTGTATCCTGACTGGTGTCATCAGAGAGCTCAAGCTGTGTCTCTGCTGCACTGTCATTTTTCTCTAAAACCACAGGAGCACAAGTCTGCTCCTGTGATGAATGTGGTTTGTTTTTTGGTTAAAAAATTGGTTTAGGGGAGGTGTTAGGGCCAGTTTGATTAGATTGATCATTATCTTCCTAAGAAAATGTCCAAAAGCCACTAATGAGTTTTCTTTGTGTCCTAATCCTACGAAGATGGTGAATGGTCCAGCAGGGAAGCTGTGTGAGAAACAGCTGAGGTCACTTGGCTTATTCAGCCTGGAGGAGACTGAGGAGAGCCTCATCACAGTCTGCAGCTTCCTCACCAGGGGAAGGAGAGGGCAGGCACTGATCTCTCTGCTCTCTGGTGCCCAGTGACAGGACCTGAAGGAACAGCATGAGGCTGAGTCAGGTCCTGGTGGCATATTAGGAAAAGGTGTCTCACCTTTTGGGCTGGGCACTGGGCAGGCTCCCCAGGGCAGTGGTCACAACACCAGCCTGACAGAGCTCAAGAAGCCTTTGGACATTACTCTCAGAGAGCTGGTGTGACTCTTGGAGCTGTCCTGTGCTGGGCCAGGAGTTGGGCTTTGATGATCCCCCTGACTCCCTTCCAAGTCAGGATATTCTAGAATTCTATGAAACTGGACCTGAAAGGTTTCCTTCACTCTAAAAATCAGTTTATATGAGGAACATAACTCCCACAAATCCCTTCACTTTCCACAGCAAAAAAGGGATCACGGACTTCCCTTATCAGCTCATGTAGTACTTGTAATTACTGATGTTGATTACAAGACATGGACAAGGCATATTAAAATTAACAATAAGTAGAAATTTCCCCCTTATTTTTTTTCTTTATTAAGTTTACAGCAAGTCTGAATAATAAACCTGAATTCTCATCAGCTGGATGCTGACGTCCTCACTGAGACACACTCCCACTAACCTAAGTGTGCACCTGAAGAGGAATTAGGGAGAAGCTGGCTGTGAATGCTTAGTTCTATTTTAATACCTGGAAAGTATTATAATGACATGACTGTGTAGGCAGATCAGATAAATATTGACTTGTGGTTGACAAAGAGATGTTTTAAAATACCCACTGAGTGCTGGCCCCAGCCATGCACTTTCATTCCTGTTTTCCTGCTTTCCACTGTGTCCCTGGATGAGATCCTATCCACTGGCATCAGTGGCAAGGCTCCCAGCTGCACCAGCAGGGCTGTAATTTTACTCTTCAAATTGCCATGTTACAAATTTTTGTACATGCTGCTATTATAGGTGGACAAAATAAGAATGAAATAATTTTGAAGACTCTTTCTGCAACACAGTGAAAATAACCATGAAAGGGCTATGATTTGAATGCATCCAGCTTTGTTGAAGTCAATCTATGTAGAAGGAATTAAGCAATATAAATGCAATTTTTAATTAAAATTCCATGCCTGTGGATTTTTCATATATCCAAGGAACAGGAAAAAGAAGATAAGTGTTTCCCAGATACTGATGAGTGCACCTAGTAAATTTTACAGCTATTAAAAAACAAACCCAGAGGTAAAAAATAAATAATTCCCCCAAGTAAGAGAGTACAAACACATAACTTGCACAGGCTGCCTCCCACCTCAGTTCCTGTGAGCTGGTTCTGCTGACAGAGGAGCTCTGTCATCACGGCCAGGGCTGTGTGTGCACACACCAGCACTGAGGAAAGCACCTGACATGTGATGTCACCTGGAGGTCGGGCAAACCTCCACTGATAGAAGATTGGGTTTGGAGAAGATAAAAGAAAATGAATCACACAAACAATTAGATGAGATCCATGAAGTTTGCCCTGGATTGTGGATGGGGGTGATGAAGACCTTGTCCCTGGAATTCCTCACAGAGGCCATGTGGCCCATGGCTGTGGGCTGGCCTGGCCCCAGCCCAGGCTGGGTGATGACTCTGCCATCTCGAGAGAGCAGTGGCACCCATGGGGCCTGGTGAGCATCTCCTACAGGCAGCCCAAACTGTGGCACAGGAACGCACTGACTTGCTAAAAGTGAAGGAACATGGCTTTGGTTTCCAAGTGCTCTGGAAAAAAAAAAAAAGCCATGATGCAATCTTGCACAATTTGGGGTATTTGAGAATGAAAGAAAAGCAACAAACTTTAAACAAGTCTATGTTGAGCAAATTATGATTGTGCAATCTTTGTACAAAATATATTTCTGGGAATAGAAATGGACTGTTCTAAAAAGAAAAAAATGCATTGATGGAACTAAGGTGCTAAATGTTTCAAAAGCAGGAATCAGCAGGGATCGCCTGTGGCAAGCTTTGCAGCCCCAGAACTTGAGGGGCATCTTCTAAGTGATAACTCCTTTTTTTTTTTTTTTTGTAGGAAACTCCACAGCTGTATCTAAGGGAGAAAATATTTAGAGATCTATCCAATTAGGTGTATGTGTACATGTATACAATGTAGATGCGCAAAGAAAAAGAAGGGAAAAGAAATAAAAGCTGATTCCAAAACAGGGCAAAATGAAACCGGGGACAGCACACAGTATATTTGACACTCATGAGATGAATCGATGGAAGATGAGCCCATGTAGCCTGACATCCAAGCCTAAGTGTTTTTCCCAAAGATGTTGGTGTGATTCAGAGCCAGGTGTTCTGGGTGAGACTTCATGAAACTTGAAGAGCATTCTATCTTCACGTTAAGAGGACAGCAGGACAAATACCATGGCAGGAAAAACACCAAAGGAAAGGAACACACTGAACGTCCTGTCCTCGCCACGGGGGACGGCTGGGTTGGGAGCCGGGGAGGGAAAGCGCTGGGGCCGGCCGGCAAGGGGCGTTCCGGGGTGGGGGCAGCGCACCTGTGCGGAACAT
>JANPWX010000060.1:2464030-2539509 GCA_024734555.1 Trochalopteron elliotii | reverse complement strand
GGTTCGGGCTGCGAGCGGGGAGAGCTGCGCGCTGCCGCAGCCCGGCTGCATCCCGGCCCCGCCGGGGAGGCGTCTCTGGGCTCTCCGCGCTCTCCCATCGCTGACGCCCCCGGGATGGGGCGGTCGGTGCGGGCGGGAGTTGTCTGCACAAGGGCCTGGGGGGCACCGCAGCCTGGCGCCGGGATGCGGTGGGAAGGAGCAGCTCTGTTCCCCGCGGGTCTCTCCGTGCGGGGCGCACCTGCCGCGGTGCTGCTGTGCCCGGCCCGTGCCCGGCCCCGGCCCTCCGCATGGAATGCGGCTGTGCCCGCTCTGGGCTCCGAGAGGCTCAGCCCTGCTCACTGCAGCCCAGGTGCCCATGGAGACACGCTCGCCTCCCCGCGCTTCCCGCTGGCCGGGCAGGTCGCGGCGTTTCCCGGCACGGTCTGTAATTTCCCCGTGTATCAGAAGGGAACAGAGAAGGAAGGGTATGATGCAACCCATGTGTACAGGTCGGGCGACCTGCTTTTTCTCGTACTGTAATGACTTGAATTCATTAGCAGATCGTTTTGTGGTGCCTTTTGGAAAGCAGGTGTGATAATGGGCTTCCAAACTCTACCTGCAGCGTAAACATGGACCAGCCGTGAATGTTACAACTCTACCACTCCTTCCCTTCCATACTATTGTACTCTTCCCTGTTCCACATCCAGTGCTCAGATTTCCATTTCAAGCATGTAAAATTTTTCCTTAGCTTCTGCTTCTTGACCCTTTCTCAATTAAATATAGTTCAGTCTGCTCACTTCTGAACTACAGTAAGCAGATAACTGTAGAACTGTGCAGATAATTCACTAAAAGATTTATTGTCACTGCTTTCTTTTGAACAGTGACGTAGTTCATGCAGCAGTGTTGATACTAAAATCCTGTCCAAGTTAATGCTCCATGAATGCAGCTGTTCACCTTGAGCAATTGTTCTGGGTTTCATGAAGTAAGGCACAATTAACTTTATGTGAAGGGTGAATGTGTTCTGGGTGAGACTCCATGAAACTTGGAGATAGAAGCAGAAGGGTTTGTTTCCACAGAATTATGACACTCACTTCTGAAACGTGAAGGTTGGGTTCAAACACCCCCAAAATTGAGATGGGAGTAATAGATTGAACAGTGAAGTGTTAGAATTATAAAGACAGGCTCTCTCTGTTCCTTTTAATTGAAACTGGAAATGAAAAATCCATTTTTACAAGGAGGGTCTTCTGCAGCCTGACAAGAAATGTGAAAACTGAATTCGGATCTCCCTTAGACCAAGGCTCTCAGACCCCCTGCTTTGTTGCTAAATGACCTCGGGTTACTCTGATGTATCTGCAAATAAGCGGGTTTAGGAGTCTCATTTACATAGCAAATTCTTTGGCCATGAATTATCTATGAACAGTGGCATTTCCTTGCTGCTAGCTGCAGGTGTTTGCAGAAAGGTGCTGAAGCATTGCTCCTGCATCTCCCTCCCGGAGCCTTGTGTGGCTCTGTGCTCATCCATCCCTCCCTGGGAGTTTCAAAGTCCTTGTCATCAGGACAGTTGATTTCTATAAGGTAGTAGCTTTCACACTGCTTTGTCTTCACTGTCACAACTGTGTTAAAGGTTCTCAGGTTCTCCTGTGTAAGTTCTTGGACAACCACTAGGTTATACCTGTAAAAACAAAGCATGCTGCATGCAGTGAGGAAGATACGAATGGCTTACTGGGCGATGAGATTGCCACAGCTCCATGTCTCCAGGACATCCTCCCTTTCTTCAGTGCCAGCTCTCAGGCCCCTACACCTGACATGGACTGGATCCTGTGCCAGGGTGGCCCAGCTGGAGAGACTCTGGGGAGAGGAAGCTGAGGGCTGGTAGCAGTTTGGGAGGGGATGGACACACCTGGTAGGGGAAGATACCATACTGCATGGAGAGGAGAGAGGATGTCTCAAAGGGGTAAAAAGACAGAAGAGTTCTTCCCCTGGAAGAAGGAGGCTTTTAATTATTAGATATATTCGTGCCAGGAGTGCTGCTCACAATTCAACATCATCTTTGTTTATGTATAAACTGGAGTATAAATGTGTGTTTAAAACAAAGCCACAAGGCCTGATTACAGTGGCCAGCAGCAGCATGAGTGGCTGTGTTTCTATATCTTTGTAAATCAGTCCTGCCTGCCCCATAGGAGTTGCCATGGGATGAGACCAGGAATTAAATGCTTAGATGTGACAGCTGTGGCTGCGTGTGTTTCTTAAATATTGAATCAGTCACCTAGCCCATGTTCTTGATGTTCCTTGGTTGCCAGATCATTCAGAATCACTCTTTAATACCTCAAATGGAAACTCTGGTGTCTGTGGATGATACGGAATGGTGCTAGTCCAACACACTAACTGGGTTTACATCCTGGCTTGGATTAGATACTGAATCTATGGGCTTTTAGTGGAGAAACTGTCTGGGTTTATTGCTACAGAAGACAAGAGAGCACCTTCTTGTAATTATCCTGTCTCTGCCTAATACTAGTTTCTTTTCTGTACTGCTTTCTATTACTAGTTTGTTTCACAAGGAATTCATTTCTGGAACAGCTAAAAGGTGTCTTTTCCTGACGCTTTGTAGGAAACCCTCAAGCTGTGCTCTTAAAAACACCAACTTACCACCTAAAGTTGGTGTTCTGTGAGGGGCCAAATAAAGGCCACTTACCTTTAAAAAGTGGAGCTTTGTTTATCTCTAATCTGGTGGACTTTTGCTCCTGAAATTGATAGCCTGAATGAAAGAGTACAAAGGAAAAAAACAACCTTCTAGTCAAAGTTCTTTGTAGAGATTTGTTTGTCTTTCTCCACTCTTCCTTTCCCAGATACTTTATCATCTCGAGATCTGTCTTCCTGCCTTTGAGAGAGTACAGTTCTTGTTTACACTGTAGTTATTGCTTAACTGTCAGAACTGCTCCCAACTGGCACAATGTTTACAAACTGCCTGATGATGTTTAGTGATTGTATGGTTCTTGCTCATGCAGTAGGTGAGGAGGATAATAACCAGAATAACAGCCAGGTGATGGTAACAGAAACAGAGAAGGTAGGTACAAACTGCACATCCATCAGAGATGTATTGCAGTCCCCAAAAATGTGGTCAATTACTTGCAAGATATAGATCAAAACACTGTTTTTGCTGTGATGGGATGGCTGGCCATTTGAAGCACGCTTGCTCTAGAGCCTGAGTCAAGGTCTCTCTTCTGTAGTGGTCCCTTGCAATAGATTCTTGCATCAGCCTCAGAGTCTTGCTTTTTCTTTTTAAATTGCTTTGCAGGTTTACTTTGCCTCATGTTGTTTCCCTTTCCCTGCAGCTGTAAGTTGGTGGTAGCTGAGGCAGGTTCAGCAGGAGAGGAAAACCCTTCTGAAAAAAGCCACGAGCAGTGCTAGGAGAAGAGACAGCAAGGCCTTTCTGCCTCAAGTGCTAACACTTTGTCCCCCTAGAGAATACAGCTGAACTTTTGGAAGCTCCTCAGTCTGGAGCTGCAGCTGGGGAAAGATGAGATGCAGTTTCTTGTTTCAATGGGCTGAGCACAAGGCTCACATTCCCCAGCATCACTCCTGTGCTCTGGTGCTCCGTGTTCAGATCTCCCTACCTGGTGTGGCTGCCCAGGGAGCTTGACCATCCTGCAAGTGTTCAGGTCTTGGTTTGAGGTATTAGCAGCCAGTAAGGGATAGTGTTAATCTAGATGAATGAGATGGTTTCATTGGAGGGTTTTGGCCAGCCCTGAGTGACAGTCCTTTGGAAGATGACAGTAGAAGAGTCACATCCAAGATTGTGTGAGGATCTGTTAGCACTGGGTTTGCCTCTCTTCAGGGAGCAGCCTTGCATCCCCTCTGCAGAGCAGGCTGCAGAGACAGGTGTGTGCTGTTTGTTACCATCTCATCTTCAGGATCTTGCTGCAGAAACACCTGGAGCTGACAAAACTTTGTGAAGCTTTGCTGATTGCAATAGATACCCTGTGTGGTGCCTGCTGCTGGGAGTGGGTGCTGGCACAGGGGCACACGAGGGGCCGTGCTGGCAGCCTGGGTCCTTACACCTATGATGATGATGATGTGCTTCATGAGTCAGTGCTTCCTGGCTCACAGCCTGACTCATCTTTTTGGAGGCCACTGGACCTCATAATGAGGAGCTGTCAGGATCCTAGGATTAATTCCAGTGCTTGGAGGTGAGCCACTTACTGCTATATAATTCTGCTGAGTGTCTTGGGCCATTAGTTCAGATATCAAACAGAATAATAAAAGTTAATCTGCTGTCATTTTTCTTGTTTGGGTCTCTGGAGAGCAGGAGTAGATTTAACAGACAAGAAGCCAGAGAAAATGTGTTCTGGAAAACTCCTTTGCACAGCCAGTTCTTTCAATTTATCTCATTTTTATGCTCTGCAGGGAATGTGTATGGGTCATCTGGGCAGTGGAAGGTGACTAATGACTGCTATGGCAAGTAAATCTGAGGCCTAGAGGGTACAGGTACTGTTGCCTAAACCATGAAATTTTTATTTAAAACGTCTGTTCGCTTTCCTGCTTTAAAGGGTTTCATATCAGTCCAGTTTGGTTAGCACCTGTAACTTACTTTCCCAAGGTAAACTGCTATTGGTTTAGATGCAGAGGACTGTGGTTGCTTTAATATGGAGCTATATTGCTGATTCATTTATTTTATTACTGAATTTTGGAATATTTATTACCAGATATAAATAAATTAAAAATATGTTTAATCCTTCTATTTGAAGACAGCTGGCAGTTGCAAACCACTGTTAATAGGGTTCCCTGAGCCTGTGGGTTCTGGCACACAGGGAGTGGTCACTATCACCCCAGGCCAGGTCATTTTTATCCCCTTTGCAGCTTGCTCCACTGGATGGAATTATAACTGCTTACTTAAGTCAACCAGTTTGAGGTGTAGTCCCTTTAGTATTTCCCTTTGCCAAGTGAGAGTGTTGGGCTACCTTATTTTACAGGAGAAGTCAGTATCAGACCCCTCAGCTGTGCCACAAGAGCAAAGCCCGGCGGTGGAAGGGGCCCAGAGGCATTAGCAGTGAGGAGCCTGTTCCCTGACAAATATACAGCCCACCCACCAGCATCTGTGGCATGAAGCAGAGAGCAGAGAAAGCAAAAGACTGAAAGAAAGGTCTAGGAAGGAGAAGGGAGTCCTTACAAATGAGCAGCTGACACCCATGTCACCTGCAGGTGTGATGTGCCAGGGTGAATTTTGAACTGGCACTGACTGAAGTATTAAAGCTTGCAGCACCTGCCAAAAAGTGCCACCAGGGCTGTGCCAAGGGGGCTGCAGCCACAGAGGGGCTCATTCAGTGGGGTAGGAGATGCAGGCCTTGAAGCAGCACTTGGCAACATCAGGTTACATGTTGGTCTCCTTGAGAGTTTCTCCAATGGAAACAGAGCTGACATTGGCATGGCCTGCACTAATTGCAACTAATAATGAGGCAGCAAGTGAATTAAGAAGATCTTATCTGCAGCTCTCCTCCCAGGGGCGGGCTGGCTGCTGAGGTGTCCTCCCATGTGCCTCGCCACAGCCACAGTTTGAAGGCATGCCTCTCTCCTTACAGGGATCTGTGCCTTTTGGAAGCACGTGGACAATGGCACAATTTAGCACATGGCACTTGTAGATTTGTGATGGTACTTAACTCAAAGCTCTATTCAGCACTACCTTAGGAAACTACTCTGCCTCGAATCCTGGAACTGTCTGCTGGCAAAGAAGTCCCTTCACCCTGTGCTGGTGCCTGATTATAAGAGATTAAAGCAAATAGTTCAGTTGTCTGAAAACAGTGTGGTGTTCCTCTGTGTTCCAGGAGCCCTGCTGCTCTATGTCTCTCAGAACAAACCTCTGCCATGGAACTAATCTTTGTGCAAAATTAGCTGACTGGATTCATGATGCTGCTGTGTAGAAATAAGTGATTAATCTATGGTGTCAAACTTCCAGGCTATAGTTAATTTCTAAAATAAAATCTTAATGTGACAACAATTTTTTTGCTCTGAAAAGAAATGTAACAGTGAAGTCCTGGTTCTCCATGGTCATTGAACATTCCTGCAAGCTTCTGTTGGGTTGGATTAGGTTAGGTTAAGCTTCTTTTGAGGATCTCCGCAGGCCTGGTGTGCTGGGGTAAAAGTGTGTGAGTCTTCCCATTCCTCCCCCTCAGTATCTCTGCAGAGCACCGTGGGTATCCAGCAGCCATGCAGGCCCTAGTAACACTGACTCATTTGTTTTGGCAGCAAGTCAAAACTAAGAGGTGGTGGTGCTTGAGGGAGATGGGTGGGTGTGTGGGCAGGGTGACCATCTAATGCTGTGCTGCTGGAAAACTGCTGTCTTGTGGCACATCCTTCTACCCATAAACAGCTTTGCTAACACTGTACCTTAGGAAATATGAAGTACAGTATCAGAGGAATCTGATATCTGTTTTGAAGCTGGAATCCCTGTCTTTCTGAACTGCCTAAAGTTTCCTTTCTCTGTTTCTTAACTTGCCTTTTCCTCCCTCTGTCCACAGACAGTGGTGCTACCTAATCCTTAAAACACCTTCCTCAGACATTTGCAGGTGCAGGCTCTGTGTTGCACCCACATAATTGCAGTCTAATTCTTGTAAATTAAAAAGCAGTTAAATAAACCTGTTCTTCCACTGTAAAATGGGGAGGAAGGAAGCCTTTTCCTTCTGCCCTTCCCTCGCCTGCCTCTCTTGCCCTGTCATTTCCATATTGCACAAATTGGCCAGTTCTTCCTGGAATGTGGGAGGATGCTGAAGTGCATGAGAAGCTCACCCACCACATCTGTCAGGGCAGCTGAAACAGCCATGTCCAACCTGCCCAGCCTCTGCCTGGCAAAGCTCAGGGAATGAAGGAGGTGAGCTCATCAAGGAGGAGAAGTGTATAGCCCTATTTATGCTGGTGTTGTGCAGCTTTCTTGGCAGAAAAATGCTGCTGACACACATCAGTGATTCATAGCAAAATTGTCAGAACTGGGCTTCTGGGGAGTTACTCCAGCAGCTGGAATGACCATGAGAGGAGCAGCTTTCCATAAAGAGCAGGCAAGGAAATAAATGCAGAGGTGCTACCCTCCGTGTTGGAAAGGTGCTTTCAGGTGTGTGCTCAAAAAGTCTGAAGATCATGGTGGAAGGTAGACCTATTGGAGTTCCTCAAAATTGTAATGCAAGGAAAGGGGTGAAATATAATTTTGATCCCATGGCACCACTGTGTGGAGGAAGGTCAGACCAACCTGCCTTTTTAATAGCAAAAAGCAAAAGCTACAAAGTATATGAGCTGGTAGGTTTGAGGTTTGACTAGATGATCTTTAAAGGTCCTCTCCCAACCCAAACTATTCTACAATTCCCTGAATCGTGGATGTCAATTCTCCAGGCATCTGCTAAGAAAGGAATAGAGGAACTTAAATGGCCTGGGAGTCTGAGTGCCACAATGGACACCTTTGGATGGAAGGTGATGAAAGTCTTTTCAGAATAGGTTTCATGGCCATGTGGAAATCACTAGCTGGAAATGCAGGTGTGAGAGACATGATGCCCGTGAGATGGATTTAGAAGAAGGTGCAATTAGGCTGGAGGATGAGAACGGAAGTCAAATAGCCTTGTCAAGCTGAAGGTATGGTTGAAAATTGACTTCTATTCCATAGGTGCAGGTACTCATTGAAGAAGCAGGGGTAGCCTCAACTGTAGAATGGAACAGTAGATGTGGTAGAGATTTCATGGAGGAAAATAGTTGTTTGAAATCATAGGTTTGACATGGTTCAATGGTGACAAACCTCTGAAAACTGCCCACAAAATGAATGACCTTGTGCAGGACTGGTCCTTCACTATTGCTGAAGTGTCATATCTGATCTTTGGGCTCTGTAATTCAAGGCAGGCATGTTAGGTGTTGTGTCTGGAAAATGCTCAGTACCCTCGTAAGAATTACCAGGTGATTAGGGAGTGGAAGAGAGGACAGTTATGTCATTTTTGAATGCTTATTGCAACCTTCTCCTGTGTCAGCCTTCACAGGAAGGAAGCAATTTGTTCCTTATCTGCAGTAGATAAGAAAATAGCCATAGGTTTCAATGTCAGCAAGAAAGTTTCAGGCTAGGTGGCAGGAGAGCAAAGCACTTGGAGATTGCCTGGAGCAAGAGTGGAGTTTCCACCTCTGGTTCAGTAAGGACAGGTTAGACAAACTTCTACCAGGGTGGTGGAAGTGTAAGCCATCCATCCTTGGTGGACAGGCTAGACCAGCCTTGGTTTAGGCTGTCTGTCAGGAAATGTGAGGCTGTCCTTTCCAGTGGCTGCAGGCATGGTCCTTCACAAGCAATCTCAGCCTCCTTAGCAGCCACTCCCCTTTCTACCTGAAAGAGACTTTTTTTGGTTTCTTTAAGACAGCTTTCTTTAAGGAACACAACCGAATCAATTTTTCCTTCCTTGATTCTTCCTATTAATTGCCTAAACAAATGCTCTGTCAACTCTAGTCTTATGTTATTTCACTTTATATTTAAATGACTTGGCAGATTCTATTACTTCTATGTGTGTTCCTCCAGCACAAGAAAGGAGGCTATGATGTTACTTCTAGAGCAAGGTACAGAAATAAAACCTGTAATTCAGTCTTTCTCCCAACTACTAACCAAAGTGGAAGGGAAATAATACCAAGATTAAACAATTAAATCTTCACACATAAACTGAAGTGTCTTAACTGTGTTATGGACCCATTCCAGCATCAGTGTGCTGGGTGTGTTGATGTGCAGATGTGTGTGTCTGTCTCAGCTGACCATCCTTTACAGGCTGAAGGGGAGATTTTGGATGAGCACATACTGATGTAAGATGTGGTGGCTGGAGGAGCATTGTGCCCAGGGTGACAGCATTGGTGGGAGACCTTTCCATTGTCTGTCTGGGTGGTCCCAGCCTCTGGTCTGGCAAAGCACAGCCTCTTTCAGCCTGACTGCTTCCAGCCATCCCTGGTGCTGTTGGCTGTGCAGCTTTTCTGTTGTACCTTGCTGAGAGTTTTATCCAATGGCCTTTTGGAATGAGTTAAGAAATTGCTGAAATACTGCCAGGATTCTGCCTAATTTTTAGGCTCCCCACTGGTTCCTTACCTGAGACCCCTCAGAGTGCTGTGACTCTCTGGCTTGAAGCTTGAGCATTGTTAGGTCTCATGCAATGATTGTCTTGCCTCTGCATCAGCTGATGGTTCCAGGTCACATCCCTGCTCATTAGGCCAGCAGTGCCTGCTGCTGTCTCTGCCTGCACAACAGCTGGGAGCTGGATGTCTCCTCTGTGTGCTGGTCAACAAGGACCTGCTGCAGGTCCAACAGCAGAGCTGGACAAAATTTTATGACATTTAAAGTGGATTTTCTTATGATTTCTGTTTCTCTCCATCTCCACACTTCTGAAGGTTTTGGTTGGCTCCAGGTGTCCCTCCAAAAACACTCTGTAAACCTGAACAGCCATTGAAAACTGGCTGCCTCATGTTCTGCAGAGAATAAAAAATTAATTACTTGTTTTAAATCACTTAAACAGAGCAGGAAGCTGCATATATGTATGAGCTTGGTCAGGTGTATTTTGATGCCTTGGGGCTCCCTGTGTGTACTTTGTGGGCTCCATGTGCTGCTGTCCTGGCCTTGCTGTCTCCTGACAGCTCTGCAATTCCTTCCATGACTCTGTATTGCTCCTGCACCCTACCATGGTGCTGTGCACCCAGCGAGGGGCTCATGGCCACACCAGGATCTCCCTCTGGGCACAGCCCCTGTTCCCTGGCCACCCCATTCCTTCCTCATGGAGCAATGGGTTGCCGTGTTGGTGCTCCCAGGGCAGGTGAATGCATTAGTGCTGCAGTGTTGTTGGCTTCAGGAAAACTCAGTGTGTTTGACATGCAGCTGTACAGTTGGATGGAAAAAGCCTTTGATAATCATGGGGTTTGCTTTTTCTTATTTTCCAAAATCTAATTACCAATATCTAATTTTTTGTTGTTGTTGGGACTTGATTGGTTCCTTTTTTAACTTGGTACAGTTAAGAAACATAAAGTGATGTAAAACTGACTGTTTATGCAGAGTACCCCAGTACAGAAGGCTTTTCCCCACTGGTTTTACTCTAAACATTACAGCCCTGTGAGGGTGAATTGTCTGATTTATATTGTCTTTGTGTACAGCAACATCCAGACTGGAATTTTTGGTGGCTTCTCTAAATTTAGAACCCTTTTTTTTTTTGCTGCATTAAAAAACCTTAAAGTAAAAAGTATGCAATGTGTTAATTAGGGACTGTGGGAGGGAAACTCCTAATCTCTTGCAAGGCAATTCTGTTGGAAGGGGAGCAAAGGGACTTCAAGAACTTCAATTAAACATGTACATCTTCTGAAAGATCCGAAGTAATTGAGAGCTGAGAACAGAGTGTTGGTTAATGAGATCTTTGGGTCAGACTCTGAGCCTTAGAAGTCTGATGCTGCACAGCTTGTCTCTAGAGACAGGGAAGGAAAAGCTGGGGCCTGTTTTGCTCTCTGACAAGAGATCTCCCAGAGGAATTGCAAGGAGTAGTATCTTTGCACAGCTACTTTATTTTTTTCCCCCTAAAAATACATTTTTAATCTATTATGTTAGCAGCTCAGCTGCTGTTCCTTTGCTTCAGCTTTGAAGGCTGAACACTACATTTATACATGGTTTCTAAAATGATGGATTCCTCCTATGCTGTGTCATTGTGTGCTATTGTATCCCCAGAGCCACCAGGGTGTTGGTTTGCCCTGCTCTGCTGGCCCTGTAGGAATGTTTTGGGGAGGCTCCCATGCTCCAGGGAGGTTGGGTGGCTGCTGTGGCAGGTGTGGGTCACCCACCCCTGTGCAGAAACTGCAAATGTGGGATGACCTGCAATAGCCATTTTCTGTTTATTTATGGAGACTCATACATTCATGAGAGTTTCATGTAGTCTGAGCACTTGAGGTTTTTCAAAATAGATATTCTGCAGTTGATGAGAAGGGTCATTTTTGTGAAATTACCTGTCTTCTGTGTCTTCGAGTGTTGAGGCTCATTACATCTTCTACATCTTATAACATCATTGCTTCTGAAATGCTCTAAAAATTCTGACTTTATCTACAGCCTTAATTGCTGCCCATTAAAACCTCTCTGATCCAGACTGAATAGCAATGGAGATGGATGGAAGGGCTGATTTGATGAAAGGGCTTCAGGCATTGTGGAAGGCATCAGGTCACTGCAGTGCATTAAGAATAACCAAGTCTAAAGATAGGAGTTACTTAAAATTAGAGATTGAATAAATTTCTGGGAATGTTAGAAGATGTTAACACAAATAATGGATTTTTCTGCACTGGGGTTAGAATGAGAATAAAAAGGGAAGACACTTCACAAAGCACTGCACTCTTTGCTTTCTACAGAAATAGTGGGTGTAGATAGTAAATGTGAGCTAACTCAGTCTGAAGGTGCATGGAGGAGGCTTGCTGTACTCACAGTGCTTTGGGATCACAATAAGTGCAAACATCACTTTATTGCCATGCACTACTACTACTGTCTTGTCACAGACAGGTTCTGATTGTCCCCTGCCACACATTGGCTCTGCACTACTGCTGGTGTAGAGTAAAAAAAAAAAAGGTGCTAAAAACCCAACCAAACGTGTGTGTGGTTTCTGAGAGAAAAGGAATGAAAGAAAAAATAAGAAAGGTTTTAAGAATCATGTGGAAGGACTTGGACCTGTCTTCAGCCTGGAAATATTTTTTTAACTCCACATTTCTTTTAGAACCTGACAAACCATACTTTTCCTCACAAAACACTTACTGGAATTAGAAAGTTTTATCCCTGATCCCATGAGGCTGCAAGTATGAAAGCATTACCTTAGGGATGTGTCTGATCCTCTCTGAGCTAAAGCACACAAGCACATCCTTGCCAATACCTCGGAGATTAATGCCTAAGTGAGGAGTCAGTGGTGCCAAAGAGGGCTTTCTGTGGGGCCCTGTGGATGCAAGTTAAGTGTCACCAAATGCAGTTTTAGGAGCTCAGACAGAAGCACTGGAGTTGCTAATTGCACTGGGGGTGTTTTCTAAGTGGCAGATGAGACTTGAGACACTCAGACTGATTGCTCTGTCATGCAGCCAGCCACAGCACAGAGCTGTTATCCTAGAGGGATGCCAGTAACTCCTCTGTGACCGATAGATGGGGGACCACTCCTCTGACCCTGGCATTTCAAAAAATGTTGACTCATCTTTTCTGTTTATCGGTGCAAAAATCAATTCAAGTTGTGGGGTTTTTTATAATAGTTGAATGGATGCAAGTTCTCTCCATTTTGCTTTTGTCATCTCCCTGCAGTTTGCTTCATCTCTGCATTAAAAGCAGATGAAGAGACTGAAGCTTCTAATGGTTTTTGCAATGAGTCACAGTGCATGTCTAGACTCCTTAGACAATTTTTGTTTTCTCACTAGCACGCAGGATGAGAGTTTCTCTTTAGTAAACTAGTTACACAGCCAGCTCTAAGCATAACAGTTTTCCTAACTGGGGAGTTTTACAAGCTTATGCCAAAGCTGTATCTTAACTTAGTGTGTCTGTGCCGAGACCTTCATGGTCCCTTCTCAGTTCTCATCTGTAGGAATTTCTTTCATCGTGTATTTACATAGCCAACGTACATATTTTTAAATTTTTTGGGAAGATAGAGTGAGACTAGATTGGCTCCTTTGCTCCTCCCCTGAATCAAAACTCCTGTCTGTCTGTCTGTCTGTCTATCTATCTATCTATCTATCTATCTATCTATCTATCTATCTATCTATCTATCTATCTATCTATCTAATCTCCTTTTTTCCTGAAGTGACAGGTGTACCTGCAAAATGTGATTCACTTGCCTGTTGCTCCTGCAAACAGAGTGAGGCTTCTTAGTGGTGTCCTAGTCCCAAATGGCAGCAGCAGCAGCAAAGCTTTTCTAGACACATTGAACAAGTGCCCGAAGTCATGGCCTAAGCAATGTGTGCTGTTATGTGACTTTCCACCTGTGGAGGGCTGGGTGTCACCTTTTGGAAGAGGGAAAACAAGCATATTAGGTGGGGTCCATCTAATGGAATCATCTGGCTGCCAAATCCAGAGACTGCATGAAATTTCATGCTAAATAAAATGAATAAAAAAGTGCTAAAGTGTCGCTGTTTGCAATGTATCTGTTGGTAATGCTTAAAAAGACAACCTCGTGGTTGTTACTTAGAAATGTTGGAGTGGAAATCTGATGGTGACAGGTGCAGCTCCTTTCTCTGCACACTCAGAGCCTTGTGTTCCCCTGGATCTGCTGGTGCAGCTGTGGTTGCTGAGCCCAGTCCCACATATGAGCTGAATTTCCCAACTGTGGCACCTCTGTGTGGGGTGATCCCACGAGATCCTGCCACAGGAGCTCGAGGCTGGAGGTACATGGAAGAACTCAGTATTGAGGGCTACTGTCAGCAGCACCTGGCAGCAAATTCTGGGGACTACAGAGGCAAATTTTAAATGAAGTAGTTCAGTAATTGCTGTTTAAGTTTTTCAGCTCAAAATGCATTTCCAGTGAAAGCAGTGGTGGCTTTGTCTACTGATGTAGAAATTTCAAACTTAGCAAGTCAATACCTTTAATGGAATACACTTGATTACCCTGGAGGAAAGGCTGCTCCCATCTCCTGAAAGTCTTTGTCCATGTGACTGCTACCTTAGTCAGTCTGAATAGATTTCTGCTCTGCAGGAAATGTAGGTGTGCTATCACTACAGTCTTAATTCTAGTATAAAAGTTGAACTTCATTTCTTGACACTTCTTATAACAAACTGTTTGGTTTAAGGACTGGGAACTGTAGCAATTACAATATTTTAAGTGTTTGTTATATTTTTCTACTTCACTAAAATGACAAAATTCTCTCATTTCCAGGATTGCACACAGAAGTATATTGTGAAGAACTACTTCTACTACTACTTGTTCAAGTTTTCAGCTGCTTTGGGTGAAGAGATTTTTTATATCACTTTCCTTCCATTTACCTACTGGAATATAGATCACTCTGTGTCTAGAAGAATGATAGTTGTTTGGTCTGTAAGTATTTCTATGATTAATTTAAACTTTAATTCTGTATCCATAGCAAATAAATATTTAAGAACAAGAACAACCCTTCAAAGAAACAAAATCCCTTCGAACAAAAGAAGCACCAACGCTATTCATGTGTAGCTTGTGTTAAGGGAGAAAAGGCATTGCAATACTGAGAGAGGAGGCAAGAGGCATCATCTGACTCAGGGTTTCTTCATCTCTGCCACATCTTGGACAGACTTTTTTTCAGCACAATCACTGGCTGAGCAGATTTTGATACAGTTTGCACAGAACAGTTGGGAAAACACCTCCTTCCCAATGCATCATAGTATTTCAGGGATGGTTTTCCATCACTTTAGGAAATATTTCTCTTATTCTCATTTCTTCTGTGTAATTTCATATAGTTCTGGCTTGGTTGAAATTACTATAAACCTGATAGTAAGGGGATAGGCAGGCTGCAGTGGAATAAGTAGGGTGTTTCTGCAGTCACTTGAGGGGGGAAAGATCAGGTTGTCTGTTGAAGGCTAAGACTTGAAAGCATTGATTTTTATTAATATGAGAGTATTCAGAAATTAACTGACTTCAGCATTGTTTCAGCATGGGTTTGGGGTACCCAGAATAATGTATTTCCATCGTAGCTCTGAGAAAACAGGAGATAACCAGGCACTTTAGGCCAGGACTGGCTGTTTCATCACTGCCATTGCTCATCTTGGTATTGATCAGATATTTCTGTCCAAATAAAACCATTTTAGAACAGAGAAGGGAGGTAGGGAGCACCTCTGCCAGGTGGCAGAGCCTGGAGGTTTAGCTATCAATCTACACTGATTTAAGAAACTGAAGCTTGGTAAAAACTTAAATATGATATCCAAGTTTATTTCTGTACAGTGAAGCTTCTCTGTGATCTAGTCAAATCTGGTTAATAATATTTTGTGTTTTGACCAAATAATATGATAAGAAGTAATAAAACCAACTTGAATTGGGTCATACACTTCAAATACACCTGGTCTTGGACAGAAGTTGCTCAGTGCCAGTAATCTTAGTCAATACATTTTATAAAGAGAACATGAAAAATATCTTGCAAATGAAATTTAGAAGTAGGTGGACACAGTATAACTAGAGCTGGGTTTTGGCCAGGAGTACACCTACAGCTTCTGGAAATGTGCCACAGAAGATGAAAATTGGTAGTCACTGCCTTCTGGGTTTGCATATTGCTCAAAAAAATGAGCCTTTGGAGTTCTTTACATGCATTTCTGTAGACTTGCCTTGCCTTTTCCTTGCAAGGAGATCGTCTGAGTATTGGCCAGATCTAGTCTGACTTAATTAGAGTATTCAAGCATCTGATAGTATGATAACTAATATTATTTTTCACTTACTGAGTTGTGGAGTTGCACTTTATCCTGAAAAGGGGAAACTGTTTTAAATACATGAGCTTGTGACAATCTGTATTTTTAAAACATTCATTATGAAATGGCTAAAATGTCTGTGCAGGCCATGTTGTGGCAATGTGTGTGTTAATGTTGTGACATGCTCAGCTGGGAGGGTCTCTTGCTGGTGAGCAGGGACTGGCACTCATGGTGCTGGTGTTGGTCTGTCTAACAGAGTCATAAAATCATAGAATGGCTTGGAAGGGACCTTAAAAATCCCCCACTTCCACCCCCTCTGCTGTGGGCAGGGACCTCCCACTAGACCAGGTTGCACCAAGCCCTGTCCAGCCTGGCCTCATGCCATGGTCATGGACATGACATTTGGCTCAGCTGCATGGGAAACACCAAGGTGTCAGTGGGACAAAACTGTGCTTTTAACTAAATTGGAAGGGTTTGGTGATGGAGTTTTGAAGAAATGCTTCTGAATGTGTAATGATGATGTGTGGCTGAGAAGAACTGTGTTAGATGACAGTAGAAGTCCAGGCAGCCTGATAGTCTCTGCCAACAGCTGTGAGTGGAAGGCTGGGAAGAGCAGAAGGGATAACTGCAGAACCCAGGCATGTTCTGCAGAAGGCTCTTATCCATCTGGGGAAAGGAGCTGGTGTCAAAGGGAGAGCCCTAAGGGAAAGGTAGGAGCAGTTCCCTTTTAAAGGGAGTGCTCAGGATGAGGAGAGGTTGTTAGTGAAGTTCTTCAGCAGGGAGAGAGAGTGGACCAGCAATGACTTTTTCAAGAGCCTGGGGCAAAGCACACAGATATGCTGGGAGCATGGTTGGCAGGGATGTTGGTGACACCACTGGCCAGGAGAAGTGGCTCTGGAGAAGTAAAGTGGTGCTGAGACTGGTACTTTTTGTGCTGTTTCCCACTTAAACCTGAAAGATTCTGCAGCAAGTTCAAAATGACAATGTTGGTGTCCCGGGATGAATCAGAGGAGTTTCTTCCCTTAAAAATTAAAGCAGCATTAATGCTGTTTACAAAGACTTCCTGCCATCTTATCTGTAATAGTTTATGCGGAGCCAGTCACCCCCATTTGAGAAAGATAATTTCAAATTGGAGCAGGGCCAGGGATGATTAAAGAACAGACTATTTTCTGAGCAGAGACTGAAAGCTTAGATAAATCCCTAGCAAAACGAAGTTGGAGAGAGAATGGGGCTGGCTGCAAAAACCATGGGAAGAAAGGAGCTTCTTAAAATAAAACTACAGTCACAAGAAGAAACATGCATAAGGCAGTCATAAATAATTTCATTTGAAGCCAAAGGTTGTGAAATAGCTCTAGAAGGGTGAAGGGCAGAAAAAAAATTATAAAGAGTTCATTTCAGCAGCAGCAGAGGAGTGGACTTGGAACCCTGGAATGTCTTCCCCAGCCCTGGGTCCCCAGAGCCAGCTGCTTGTGCTTTTCAGTTCAGGTGCATGGGTGTGGGAAATGCTGACTGCTGTTGCATCCAGAGGCTTTGGCAGATTAAAGCAGCATCTTGTGTTTCCATGGGGCCTTGCCTCTGAGGATTCAGAGTATATATGTAGGCTTTACCTTTACCTTTGTGGACAGATGGAGGAAATAACTGTATGAAACCTCTGAGCAGGGTGCTGAGTCAGTAACGAAGGTACCCTGGTGTCTTTGCTTCTCTCCTCCAGAAATTTGAAGTAAACACTCTTGAAACTGCACAGGCAAGGCTTTGATGCCTGTGACTCTTGCAATTTCAGCCAGGAAGTGCAGAGATGAAAAATAGCTTCACACAGTCCCCAAATGTACTTTAAATTTACTTCACATCTCAGATCGAGAGGTGAGAGCTCACTTTGTTTCTGTTTGATTGGTCTTTACCTTTTGCACTGCTTCAGGTTTGAAATCTTTATTTTGGTGTGGAATTTCAAGGACAGAGACCTGGAAAAAAATATTTACTGTTTCAGTTTGCTATTCAGTTTCAGTTTGCTGTGCCTGAAAATCTCTTTCTCTGGGTTTTTTTCCTCAGGCCACACCTCTGTATAGACTAGAAACTTTAATTTATGCAATGTGCATAAGAGCTGACCAGCACAGACCTTGTTGGGGCAGGTGTGGAAGCTTTTGGCATGTGGCAGTGATAAGCTGCTGACTCAGGGGTAGGTGGCACCTCTGAAGGAGGGCAGAGTTTGGGTGTCTGGTGATGCCAGGCTGTGTGTGCCCCTCAGGGCTCCCTGAGCAGCACTGGGTGGGGACATCTTCAGCAAGCCTGAGAAGGTCCTGGGTCTGAGTCCACAGCAGTTTAGCTTTCTATCTTGCTTTTCAGAGGAACAGTTTTCTAAAGGCTGTCAGCACTTAGTTACTCAGCAGTGATGAGCTCTGAACCCCCTCTCAGGGTAACCAGGAGTTTCCTCATGAGCAGCAGTTAACCTGCAATTGTGATGCCACTGATATAGCTGTGCAGTAATGGAAAACACACTTGGAAGCAAACTTTAGGTTTAACAATTCTTATGTGCTTGTTAGTTTTAGTGCCTTTGCAACACTTCACTGAAACAAGCCTGGAACTGCTGACAAACACAGTCACTTGAAAAGCCAAGCTCTTTAAAGCACCAAATGTTGCACTGCACAAGAACGTGTAAAACTGTATTCAGGCACATAAGTAACTACATGTCAGAATACAAAAATAAATGGTGTGTGCAAGTTGATAAAGTGTTGATTGAAAGGGAATTTTGAAAGAGCTGGTAGCTGTACTCCACCCTTGAAGAAAAAGTGCCAGTAAGGCTTTCATAACTGAGACGGGCTGTGAATCATTTAAGGTGAAGTTTAAATTGGAAACCTTTTGTATTTCAACAGAACTTCCAGGTGTAACAGTCTGCCAGTTTTAGATGTTAGATGACAAACCAGATCAATGTGACAGTACTTTTCCCTGCTACCAGAAGCCTGGACCCAAATTTCCTTCTCTAAGCCCATTATAAGATAGTCAACTACCTTATAGATTTTGTCTAAAGGCTTCTTTTAAAGACGGAGTGAATGTGTTAGGGTGTTGGCTGGTTGTGCTTCTGGAGGCTCAAGGTTCTCCTAATCTTATTCTGGCTTTGTGTTTCTGAAGCCTGAATTGAGATAAAATCCTCTTTCCTTTTACATACATATAAATATATATATGCATATATATATACATACATACACACACACACATATATATATACATGTATATATGTATATAAATATATATATACATATGTACATATATGTATATGTATACACACACACACACACATATATATATATATAATTTTTTTAGGAAGCTGCCCATGCTGTGTCTTTCCTGTCCCCCTGCCTCCTGCTGAGCTTTGCTGTGATGTGAATGCTGTGCTGCATGTGGTGGGCTGGAGACCTGCCTGCTGGATTTGCTGCTGCCATGGTGGCTAGGACAGCCCAAAGGTTTGAGCATCCCAGCAGCTGAATGTGACCTTGAATGTCACACTGACCCTGGCCAAACCCTTGGTAAACCTGAAAAGTTCCTGTGCAGCCAGCACAAGGTTGATGTATCTTCTGGGAACAATACCCATGCTGCAAATGCCAGGTCCTGGAGCTCCAGGAGAGCCAGCTACCCTCTCCCACAAGGTGTGTGTGCCTTGAGGAGGATCCCAGCCCTCCAGCTGGTGTTGGCACGTGGGGAGCAGCCTGGGGTTTCAGGAAGGGATGGGGAGCAGGGCACAATCTGAGGGTGGCTCAGGGCCCCAGGCTGGCAGTGTCTGGGGCTCCTCTGCTCGGCAGGGCTTCCTCCACCTGGGCTGCTGCCAGGGCAAGGGGCCAACAGTGCTGCTCAGTGACTTTCATGGTGTGCTTTCCTGAAGTCAAGCCTTAGTTCTTGGCATTGACTTGGGGGCAGGAGGAGTACCTCCACAGGAACATGCTCTTCCCTGCCCTGCTCCTCTTTCACTCTGAACCAAGTGATGCTCGAGGGACACAGTCACAGCTGGTATCTGCTGCAGTGTTTATCTGGTCACTTACCTGGGGGGTGCTGAGAACAGATCAGTGCAGGCTGGGTGCTTGGTTTAATTTCTGTATGATAAATCAAAGTCACGCCTGCCTCAGCACCCACATACACTCTTTGCTTCTGCTTGACTAATCTGCAAATGTTTATTAATAGTGCATCCTTCATTTTTTTCTTCAATATGCTTGGTCACTCCCATCAGTGCACAGTGCTTGTGAGAGAAACACAAAGTAACATCATTTTCAAACTGTGAATTTCCTTTCTGGGAAGATGACATATCCTACTGCAGGCCAGGGTTTCTAGAACCAGGTTATAGAGTTTCTATTTTGGAGTTAAACCAGCAGATTCAAAGTCAGGCTGCCACACTGAGTCTCAGGGAAGAAGTTGCCAATGCTATTTGATCGTGTGTCTTCTCTAGAATTTTGTCTTGTCCTTTCAATAGATCAATAATGAAGATAAGGACAGCTGCAAAATCAGAAGTTGAAAACAAATATGATCTGGTTCTCCTTTGTTAGCTGAAATATTACAGAATACCAATAGAATTGCTCCTCCTGACCTTCATATGCCATGGGAGGGTCAGGTGTGTCCATCCTGTGCAGAGGTTGTAGCAGGGCAGGGATGAAGGAGGATGTGCCCACGCAGCACACCTGCAGCACTGAGTGTGTTTCCTCAGTCCTTCCAGGCTTGGGGGCTGGGCAGATGCCACAGGAATGTTCCACAGGGGAAATAACACTCTGTGGCAGTGCTGCCATGCCTCTGCACAGGGAACTGGCTTAGTTGTGTCTGTCTGCTCCACGTGGTGGTAAATCTGTTTCCAGAGCTCTTGCTTCCTGTCATGGGAGTGATGCATGTGAGGAGTGAGGCGAAACCACTGAAAATGCCAGACAACACCTGCAGGTGAGAAAAGCCTCCTCTTAGGTGGTCAACTTACACACCAGAGGTATGGGAATGTCAGGGGAACAGGTCACTTAATGACACACAGATGCTCAGAAGGAGAGGAGCAGCCTCTCACCCCAGAGGGTCCTCCTGCAGATGTTGGAACAAATGAATTGGTATCCACACCTGTGTGGATGTTAAAGCCTCAAATTTGGTTCTATAGTTGTTCACTAAAGCAAGATCTGTTAAAATACAAAGACAGATTTTTCTTGTTTATCCTAATGCAAAGGCTCAGGTGAAGAAGTATTTTTGGAAATAGACCATATATATGACTCAGAGCAAATTTAGAGGAAGCTCTCAGAAAAAGACTACAGAGGCTGTCTTGCTGCTATAGCAACTGCCAATTGCCTTTGTGTAGTAAAATGTAATGCTGTTCACCCAAAGTGGAAATAAAGCCTTGCCTCTCCTTCACCTGGAGCCCTGGCTTTCTGTAAAGGGTTCTTATTGTCTATTGCCCTCAGCACAGGCCAGCCAATTTGGAGTGGTAGGCACCAGAGTTTGAGGAAGGTCTTGGGTTTAATTTGCTTACAGTTTTGGGATATTTTTGTTGTTTGTTTATTTTATTGCTGCTTACATTGTTGCAAGGATTTAACCTGGAAGAGCTCAAAAATCATTTTCATTGCACTGTGAAAACATGGATGTGCATGAGGGAAGGGCGGGGGTGGGCATTGCTGGATGGTTTCAACTACTGCTGCTCCTGTCCTGCTCTGTGCCACAGGGCTGTCCCCAGGCTGTCCCCGGGGCAGGCAGGTCTGGCAGGAGCTCTGTTTGCTTTGCTGTGCTGTGAGCAAAGAGCCTGGGCAGTGCTGTGCCCCTGCAGCTCCAGCTGCTTTGTGCAGCCCGTGGGGTGCAGGTGACACAGAGCAGCAGAGCAGCACCTGTGCAGGGTGACCTTTAGCAATGTGCACCTGCCATCATTCTCTCGGGAAGACTGCCAGTTCAGCTGCTGGGGGTGTTCTACCCCACCCATAACTGCTGCTTCTGCCACATTAACACAGGACAGTGTGTGCAAAGCCACGTGCACAGTACCCAGTTAAGCTAAAAGCAAAGACCTGGTGCTTCAGAGAAGCAAAGACCTGGTGATTAGTCTGAGCATATTCTGGAGTCCCCTGCATGTTTTATGAAGGTCATCTCACCTCTCCTTACCGTCTATACCATGTGTTTCTAAAAAGTAGAAGGGTCAGAATTTAATCTGGGATGCTAGGAAGGGGAAGGTGTTGTGAAGGTGCCTGGTATTTTCACTTACCCATCCCACCTCCAGCATTCAGTCTGCTTTTCACCATCACAGGAGTCCTAGCATAGCCTTCATTTTTGAGATGACTCATTTCCTTTTCTGCAATGCTCTTACGTTATAGTGCTAATAATACTTCCACAAGTGGAAGTCGTTATTATAGAGGACTGCTGATAAACTGGCTCATCCTACCTTGCCTCTCAGATGTTATCACAAATGGCAGCCTCAATGTTTTATGTTCTGCCCGAGAGAGTAATTTTTCTTTCAACCTTGGAATTTAATTAACTTCCAAACATGTGCCCGCATCCATTTGGAAACTGATGGCATTAACTAAATAAACCCACACAGTAGGTTTTTAAAAGACGTTTGTTCCTTGAGCCTTTGTTTACTGTGAACAGTCTGGGGCAGGGTATTCACTGTTTTCCCTGTAGGAGCAGCCAGGTGTGTCCCACCTGCTGCTGATAATAAGGCAGAAACGTGATTCACATGATGAGGGATAAAGGATGCAAAGGCACCAGCAGTCACTTTTCCAGGCCCTGGTGCTGGCTGTAAGTCTGGCACTTGCTGGCATCTGCTTTGCTGTGGAGAGAAGGATGAAGAAATGCAACTGGCTTCTACCTGGTCCTGACCCGTGAATCCTGAATCCTGCCTTCTTTCTTTTAATGCAAAACCAGTTTTAAGTGGCTGATGGGAGAGAGAGGGATGCAGTGTGCCTGGTGACAAATGTGGCAGCGGGTGATTGTGTTGCTGTTCCAGCACATGGCCAACACCAGTAGCAAGGGAAGGGTGTTATTTTAAGCCCCCTCCTTTGCTGGTGGAAGCATGAGAAGCAGAAGAATGAGCTGTCTCACACAGCAACTGAGCTTTCATGGTAGACACCAGTTAACCTGATTTTTGTATTAAAAAAGATAAAAGGTTTGCTTGGCTTTGTTTTAAAGAGCTTCCTCTACCTATGTGTGGCTACATTATTGAAAGGGAGGAGGGCTACAACAGAAAGCAAATACATCCTACAGGGACAGCCAAGGACAGCTTTTCTCGGATTTCCTCACTGTGGATGCTGAGAGCCTGCTGCCTTTGGGAAGAGGGTGCCCAGGATGCCCTGGGCATGATTGGATGGGCAGCACCTCTCATGGATACTGGACAGCATTGCCCCTTGCCTCTGCTTCCCTTGCTGACCTGAGAATGTGACATTTCCCCTAAAAGCATGGTGTTGCTGTGGTTGGGAGCAAATAAATGCAGGTTAATGCAAATAATACCTTGCTTAAACCTCTGATGCCCCAAGCAGGGAATAAAAGCCTTTTACTGGGGAGTTAGGCAGGAGAACTGGTACCTCCTGTCACTTGTCCAGTTTTCCCTCTGCTGCCTCTGTGAGGATGTTGAGGCTGTCATTTAATAACCACAGGGGTGGTGCATCCCCAGCAGGGCTCCTGCAGCACCGGGGGCAGTGGGTGGAGTGGGAGCTGCTGGGAGTGGGGGAGCTGGTGCTGGACATGGCTGGGCAAGGCACTGATTCAAAGGTGGGGGTGGAAAAATTTCTCTTATGGCTGTTTTTTTTGCAGGAGAGGGGTTGTAAGGGAGAGGGAGGAAACTTAAACTTCCCTGGCATGGGGTGGGAGCCAGCTGTCTGTCTCACACTGTCCTGAATTGCTGAATCTCATCAGCCAACCCTCCTTTTGGTCCCACTTCTGCTCAGGTTACCACACAGTGCAGCAAAACCACCACTTCCTTCGCTGGCTGAGCTAATGGAAACCCCTTTAATAATTCAGGGGATAAATTCTCCACTTGGAGGGGTGGATTCTGCAGGAAAAAAGCACAGAAATACAGTTGGTTCTTGGGTGGGCTGCATGGGGATTGCCTGTGCTGACTGACAGCCCTGTGGCCTTTCCTGTCCCCAGATAGTGATGTACATAGGCCAGGTCTCCAAGGACATCCTGAAGTGGCCTCGGCCCCTGTCACCACCTGTCGTGAAGCTGGAGATGAGGACAAATGCAGAGTATGGAATGCCATCCACCCACGCCATGGCAGCTACAGCCATCTCCTTCTCCTTTTTCATTGCAACCATGAACCTGTACAAGGTAAGGGTAGAAAAATAAAACAGAAGAAGAAAAAGAAAAATACATTAAAAAAGGAAAGCCTGTGTCTGCTTCCAGCAAGCCGCATAAAGGTTGCAAATCCAAAGATGTTGCTACTTCCAGAGAAGTTCTGTATTTATTTTCTCAGAGGTGTATTCTTCCCTGTGCTTACCTGTAGCTGGTCAATAGTAGACACAAGAAGAAATTTAGTGGAAATGTCCTTTTTTTTGCACAGATTTCTCTCAGAGCTGCTGGCAGGCTGCACTGCCCTAGTGTGGTTTGGTGGGTTCACTGTGGTTTGGTGGGTTCACTGTGTTTTCGCACGTGGGATGACCACGGAGGGAAGGTGCCTGGTTGCCAGCACTTTGTGCTCACCCCATGTCCACCAAGTCAGTGCTGCACATTGTTGGGACATGCTGGGTCCCAGGGAAAACAAAGGAACTGAAAGGAAAAGTATCCTTGGAAATCCCGTGGCTCTAATCTGTGTTAGCCTAACAGCACACAACATGATTGAAAGCCTGCTTGTCAGAGCAACTTCACTGCACTGGAGCTGTGGGCTGCTTGGGGAAGTCTCATAATTTTTCCTCATCATCTTCCTAAAAGTTTATTTCCTGGAAACTCATTTCTCCATGATGATTATTTTCATTCCGTTTAATGAATCCAAGCCTGTGTTTCCTGTACTCTAGCAATAATAACTTCCTGGCTGCATTGTATTTAAGAATGTTTCTCAGCCTTCTCAGGGGATAAACCCATCTAACCAAGAGGGCTCCTGCTCCCTGTGTGATAGCTGGTCAGAGCAGCTTGACAGTGGGATGGACACAAGGAGCCATAAGAGGGAATGTTTGTCAGCCCTGGAAGGCCAGATCCATCCCATGTGTCAGAGCTGCCAAGAGGACCAGGTCAGCATCACCTCCTCCTCAATCCACAAGTGACCAGTGGGACACGCAGCTCTTCACAGGCTCTCTTGTGCTTCTTGGAAACTGCCAGGAAACAATAAAGCTGCTGTCAAATAATTAAATGGTTTAATTGCCTCTATTAGGACAGAAAAATCTCCCAGTACATTATGGTGCTATCTTCTCAAGATGCCCTAATCATCAGTTACTGTTCTGGACTAGCTCCCAGGCTGCCTGCTGAGGGAGGAGTCAAGTGGGTGTAAATGCTCCAAAGGCTTAGAGAAATGAGGAGAAATAGTGCTTTATGATCTGGGAGTGACATCTGCAGCTGGGTCTGAGCTCTATATTCAGGGGGCTGGAGTATGTCAGGGGAAAGGGTCAGAAGAGAGCTGTTATGCTTAGAATTTCCACCATTTTTGTGCTGACCTGCAGCCACCCTGGTCAGTCATCAGCCTCTGGCAGAAGATGGAGACTTTGTGTCAAATTGGATGAATTAAGTGCATTTATTTATATTTTGAGTTGGTTTATTTTTTACAGAAAAAATTCCCTTATGGACTGAAAGGAGCCCAGCAGCCCACTCAGTTTCAGGGTTTGAATGAGTGGATTAAGGGCTAATATGTTAAGCTTATTCTTTACCAAATGTGGGGTTTTCATTTTCAAATGTTGATTTATTTAAATACTTCTTTTCATGTTTTTAGGCTTCTCAGAGAGGGTATTAAGCAAAAACAGCTTCATAAGAAGATGATTAAACCTTTAAGTGTCACTGGGAGGAGTGGTCCTGACTGCTCTAATAGCTGGATTGTGGTTTCAGCCCAGACATTGATTCTCCCCACTCAGCCCACTGCTCGAGGACTATTGATCACACTTCTGGTCAGACTCTGCAGCTGTCACAATCCCCTTGGCTGAGCTGAGGCTGCAGTGCTACCTCAGGCATGGCCTGTACAACATGCTGTGCCTTTTTCCTTAGGCTCTTTAACACTAACATGGTTTCTGCAGATAGATATTGTAGGGAACAAGTCTGCAAACACCATCTATTTCCCAGACCTCTCCACGGTGAGACCAGATCTTCCAGAAGCAGGCACCACAGGTAATGAAATGACCTTCTAGCAGGGTTGTGTGTTGATTGAGGAAGGACCTTATCTGAGGTCACATTAATCTCTTGGGGAAAGTACAGCTCTTCCCAGCACAAGATCCTTTATGTCAGTCCAACTGCTTGGTTTAATGGGTGTATTTAATTTTTTTTTTTTTTCACAGTATCCGTCCGAGCTGGGCCTGGCAGCAGCGTTTGTGTTTTCCACGCTGGTGTGTCTGAGCAGGCTGTACACAGGGATGCACACAGTCCTGGTAAGGATGTGCCTCCAGCTCTGCTTTCCTGCAGCAACTCCCATCTCCCACTCTTCCAGGGATGTATGCCCTGCCTGGGCCGTGCCACCACGGGACTGGATGAGTTGTGCCACTGAATCTGGGGCTGTGCCTTCAAAGGAGCTGTGAGGAAACCCTCGGGCTGCTGCAATTCGAGTCCGCAGGCAGTGATTTACAGCGCGGGGAGGGGAGGGGAGGCCGCGGGCCTGGGAGCCGGGTGAGGTCAGGGTGCCATCTCAATTGGAGTTCCCCCGTTTCGAAATTTTAATTGCGAGGAATGCGCTTGGGCAACTGACGCTGCTCCTTGGCTAAGCCCTTTGTGCAATAGTATCAGTGTTTTCAGCGAGATATACCCGGGGCTGGTTTAGCCTGGGAGTGCCGGGGAGGAATTGCAGCTCGGTGAGTCACGAGGGTGAAGCGTGGCGACGGAGCTGCCCTTGAGGGCCCGGGCAGCAGCAAGTCTCCTCTCAGCGTACAGGCACAAGGCACTCAAAAATGACAGGTTTCCTGTTTTCAGCTGGCAGGAAATGAATTCTTAAGGGACTGAGATGCACAAATGTTTCGTCTGAAAATAATTATGAAATATCTGTGACTTTATATGACAGACTTGCTGGGCACAGTTGCTTAGAGACATCAGTGCTGCTTTAGGAACAAATTTCAGAGTGCCTGTGATAGCTGGTTCTTTCCTGACAAGAGGAAACTTTATTGATCTGTTATATATAGTGGTCAGAGGGGTGGTCCAGCTTCCCAAATATGGATAAAAACTTCTGGCTATTTCCTCACAGGAGTTTGATATGCATTGTTGGTTGCATATGCATAAGTAATTGAATCTTTTTTACCAATCAGTAATTATGTTTGTAATGAGACTTGATGACTGTAAGAAAAGGAGCCCTCATCAGATTAAGGTTAGCTATAAAATATAGCTTGACCTTCCCTTTCAGGCCCAGTGGATCAAAACAGTATCTTACATCGAAGCTGCAGACACCCTTTCTGGGCTACTGACCTTAAGTCAATCAGTAAAAATTCTTTGCATACTTCTCTTGCTGGTCCATCATAATGAAAGACTCCTCTAAATTTAGATGGATTTTAGGGTAAAGAAGAAAAAGCCCTTTGTGCTTTTGACATAATAGAAAAGGGCTGTAAAATAAAGTTTTTAAAAAAAGCTTCTTAGCTGAAGTGTGAGCAATGCTGCCTTTCAAAAGGGCAAATGTACTTGGCCGGGGTCTTTATCCCGTGTGTGCCATGGTGGGGACAGAGCTGGGGAAAGGCCCAGTGATCACAGCTCCCACATGCAACCCCTCTCTCTGCAGCAGCCTGTCACCCACAATGACTGGCTCTGCTGTCCCATCTGCAGGGATGGTTCTTTGGGGAAGAAGTGCAGTTCAGAGCTGTTTCTCACCCTGGGTGGGACAGCTCCTGCCCTGAGCTGTGATGTTACAGGGCTGAGGCACAGCAGTGCCCAGCCAAGCTATCAGCTGAAAGAGCCTCTGGGTTTTTAACTGAGGCCCCAACAGAAGGATGTAATAATGTATTAAGTGGTCATTGCATTTTAGTAAAGCAAAGGAATAGGTAACAAATATCCATGGGCTTGGTGTAAGTGAATTTTTCCTGTTTGAGGAACCAGAAGAGGAGTGACAGGGGCAGTTGCTTTGTGCTTTCCTGCAGCTCCAATGCAGAATCTCATCTTCTGTAGTCTCAGCTCTACAAATCTGTTTGTATTTCAGCACTGCTGGCCTTGCTTTTGAATGAGGAGTGGTATCAGAAAGCACAGTGATGTCATTAGAAGAGATATTACCAATAAAGACCTCCTGGAGAGGCAGTCAGCTGGTATGGGAGCTATCTGCACCCTTCCAGCTGTACCAGAATGGATACTATGCTCAGGGGAAAGGGAACAAACACCCAAGGCCTGGGCTGTTACCAGGAGACCATCACCCAACCAGAGAATGGGGTGGCAGCAATGCATTGGCACTGCTGTAATTTAGTTACAACCACCCATCTCCACCACCTCGACATCAGTGTCCCGTGTGTGTGGAAAAACAGGGGAAATGCAGGGTTCTTTCTTGTGGATCTTAAATGATGGTATCTGAGGACCTGGTAGAGAGGGGATCTGGAGTTACCTGGAAAAGGCAAAGTGAAAAAAAAGTAAAAATTTGGACACATTTTGAAGTAGTGAATCTGTAAGTTTTTAGGGGTTATTTTTGAGAAGCAAAAAGCAATTGGAAATTATATGACTGGTAATTGTTGTTGTTGTTTGCCTTTTTTCTCCAGAGAGTTGTATTTTAGAAAACATTACTTTGCTTTCCATCTTAAAACACTGGCCCAATTTTTGGTCCCTGCCTCAATGCAGTGAACAAGTTTTCCTGTCTCACACCTGCAGAAGACATTCATTCCCTCCAGAGCCACAGCTGATGTGTGAGAACCTTGCTGGCACTGCAACTGCCCTGAGTTACAGGCAATAATGTCCTGTGCTGACCAGCATGGTCCTTTTAAAACCAAAAACCCCGGAGGGGCCCCCCCCCCCCCCGAGATATACCCATTTAGTGTTGGTGCATTTATTTCTGATTACACCTCCCACGGTGGGGGGTGTTCTGAAGCTCCCACCCTGCCCCTTTGCTGGGCCATATTTCAGGTTTTTTCATACTACCATTAATCCTGAAATTATCTTAAATATTTTAAAGCTGATAAACACACAACATATTCTCAGTACTTTACACACTGTGTAGTACAGTCCTTAGGAGTGGAGTTTAGGAGCATGAGCAGTGTCTGACACTAAATGGAAATGTAAGGGAGCTCAGGCAGTAAGTGACCATGTACCAGACAGAATAAAAGTGTTCTCTTTGCTTGGATTGGCAATATCAGGGAAGCAGGGCAGATGTCTGGCGCTGTGTGGGAGCAGGGCTGAGCTGCATGGCAGTGGAGGGGCTTTAGGGGAGGTAGATGGAGCCTGGGGAGGTCTTGTCTGTGCCCAGGGAGCTGGAGCATCCCAGCAGGGCAACCGCAGCTTTTAGATTTTGCAGGTAGTACTGCACCTTGAGCAAAATCCGTGCCTGCCCTTATTTAAAAATTCCTTTGTAATTGCGGGCTTGGCGAGAGACTAATCTGTTTACACAGGCAGACAGACAAGAATGTGCTTCCTGGGCGTGCTAAGAGCAGCTCCACCTCCGGGGAAAACTCCGGTCCTGCTCCGGGGCCACGGCAGGGAGAGCCCCCCAAGCAGTTGTTCTCGCAGAAATCGGAGCCATCCCTCCTCTTCCCATCTTCTCCTTAGGTTAACAGGCAAGGAGGGAAATCATGAATTCTGCACTGCTAAATGTGGTCTGGGTCTTGCCCACCTCCTCTGGGTGTTCAAAAAATCAAACGTGCCCATGCACACCAGGACTGAAGGGAGCCACCACAGGCAGCCACGGCATGTCCTGAGCTCTCCAGCAGCTTCCAGGGAGGAGTTTCCAAACTGAGAAGCCCAGATACTTGTGGATAGGGGGGAAAACAGAATAAATCATTGGCCTCCTATATATACATGCATATATATACTTATGAATTGTATACATGTATGACTGTACTGATACATTATAAACCACACAAAATTAGCAAGTATAAGATAACGATGAAATAAGCATTACTTTTTAGAAATGCACATTTTATTTTACTTATGAGCAGTACAAAATGTATGTTCTCCCCTCCCACCAGCCCGTGGGTTGCTTTTTTGCACCCAGTTTGGAGATCATGGGTACAATGCCACTGGTCAGGGGCAGAGCTGATTGTCTGGGTCCTGCTTGAAACTTCCAAGAGCCATGTTACTGTACTGGGGCTGAATGGGAAGATAACATAATGCAGAAAACTTTAATCAAGTTTGTAAATAGGGACTGTTTGCAACCAAATTGGAAACTGCTGGGTAAATCTGAACAAAGCTTTTGTGAGGAAATGTTTAAGTTTGGTTACATTTCTGTGATTGGAACAGAAAAGCATGTGAACAGCTTTTGAATTTTGCTCCTTGATCACCCATAGAGGAGTATTGAGGACTTTTTCTTCTAACGTGAGGTGGACAAACACATATGTGAGAAATGGATGTACCCAGTGGGGATGGGGTTTCTGAGCATCAGTGCTGGGAGCAGCCTCCAGCTCTTTTGTGTCGAGGCAGTTGCTTAGTGTTGGGCCAAAACATGCTTTGTGTGTAAAGGTATCATCTAAGAATTGACATCAAAACATGAATTACTGTGAATTAAAGGTACATAATAGAATGGTATTTTACATACCAGGCATCTGTGACCAAGTTTGTGTATTTCCATGGCTAGCCTCGTGTTTTGGATTAGGGAATAAATGGAAATTTGTATTAGGAATATGCAGAATGGCTGTAGGAGTTGTATAAAACCAAATGTTCTGTGAATCGAATGGAAGCTGTAAACAGGTGAAGTTCAGCCATAAGGAGTAAGGCATTTACCAGAATGTCATTAAATATTTCTGTTGTGAAAAAGTCCCCTCATTCCTGCCTAACTCGAAGTGAAGCTCACATAAATAATTTTCAGACTGTGACCAAGCATGGTAGTAGTCAGCTGTCATGACTGGTGAAAAAGATACCATCTTAGAAGAGGACATTTCTGTCTGTGACCAGCTTTAGCTCTTGCAGTGCATTTTGTGGCTGTAGTAACACTGCTGCCTCTGTGTGCCACTGTAAGGGCAGCACAGGGAAACTTGTATTATTGCTTTTTACCTGGCTGCTCTCATACAGATGGCTTTTGTTAGGAGCTGCCTCCTTTCTCAGCTTTGTAGCTGACAACAATCAAGTTCTCAAAACACCTTATTTGCCTCTGTTAATAAATTAGGGTTTAACTATATGCTTGCTTCAGGCTCTGTAGTGAAAGCTGGGTTTCAGAGACTTGGGCAACAAATTTCTCCATGCTGTATCCCTGCCCGCAGGTGCCTCCCTCCCACTGCTGGCAGAAACCATGGCACACCCACTACATCCCACAGCTCTGCACTTTCCATCCCTGGAGCTTGTGTTTCTGGGATGGGAGCCTGTCTCTGACAAAGGACAGCATCTCCCCCTTTATGCAAAGCAAACAAGGGATAATCACACTGATGTGATGAAATTCCTTTTAGGATTACAGGAGGGAAAGGGTTTGTGTGGAGGCAGCTCACTGCAATGTTGTCTCTGACATGGGGACACGTGTGCCTTTTCCAAGGTCATAGGTGGAGAATGCCCTCAAAACATGAGAGCAGGTGATGAGGAGAATGTGTGTCCACAGTCACATGCATGTGCATGAGCTCAGGTTGGGTTTGTGGGTTGTCATGTTTTGTTTAGCAGAGGCTTCAGGTTGTCCCTGCATGTGGATAATGGCATCACAGGATCCAGGGTGTTCCTCCACTGCTGGGCTCCACCAATGCAGATGCTGGTCTTTTATCATCACCCAAATACCTGGTTTACCTTCCAGGTCTCACAAAGCCTTTTAAATGTGATTTCTTTCCAGGATGTGATCGGAGGTGCACTGATTTCGGCCGTGTTGCTCGTGCTCTTGTATCCTGCGTGGGACACAATAGATCACTTGCTGTTAACCAGCCCCTTCTGCCCACTGTTTTCCATAGTTGTGCCTCTTGTCTTGTGTTACAACTACCCCAAACTGGACTATTACAGCCCTACCAGGGGAGACACCACTACAATCTTAGGAGCAGCAGCTGGAGCATCTGTGGGATTTTGGTTAAACAACCAGTACGCTGCTTCAGCCTACCCCGGCGAAAGTGTTCAGCCTGGATTTGCTCTGATCACCAGCACAGTGGTGTTTGTGCTGGCCAGGTTCCTCGTGGGGATCTTGGTTGTCCTGCTGACACGCTGGCTGATGAAGAGTGTGGTCCTGGGCGTGCTGGGCTATCGGTACAAGTTCCCCATCCGTGACGTGGCGGCCCGGAGACGCCTGGAGGTTGAGGTGCCCTATAAGTTTGTGACCTACTCCTCCGTTGGCTTCACGGCCACCGTGATTGTGCCGCTGCTGCACCAGCTGCTGGGACTGCTGTGAGCACAGCTCCTCCTCACCGAGCCGCCCGCGGTACCACGGCTTCAGAGACATGGTAATCCAGGCTGGTGACTTGTCCAAAACATGTTTGGTGCCTTTCTGCACTGGTGTGGTGGGTCTGGCTCTGGCTGCAGGCCAGGTGCTCACCAAAGCTGCTCTATCACTCCCCTCTCTCCAGGGAGAGAAAATATAACCAGAGGGTCATGGCTCGAGACAAGGGCAGGGAGAGATCACTCAGCAGTTTTACTGTCACAGGCAAAACTGACTCAGCTTGGGGAAATAAGTTTAATTTATTATCAAACTAATCAGAGTAGGATAATAAGAAATAAAACCAAACATTACAACTACCTTCCACCTACCCCTGCCTTCTTTCTAGGCTCAACTTCCCTCCTGAAGTCTCTACCTCCTCCTACTCATCATCACAGGGGGATGGGAATGGAGGTTACAGTCAGTTCATCACATGTTGCTGCTGCTGCTCCTTCCTCCTCAGGGGTAGGACCCCTCACACTCCTCCCCTGCTCCAGCATGGGGTCCCTCCCACAGAAGACAGGTCATCACCAGAGACTTCCCCAATGTGAATTTTTCCATGGACTGCACTTCTTCATCCAGCATGGGTCCCCTGAGGGATCAAAAGTTGTGCCAGGAGCCTGTTTCAGTGTAGTCTTCAAACCGTTCTTAGGGCATAACCCTGCTTCAGCGTGGGGCCCTCCACTGATTGCAGGTGGATCTCTGTTCCCCGTGGAGCTCCATGGGCTACAGAGGCACAGCTGCCTCACCATGGGCTGCACCAGGGGCTGCAGGGGAGTCTGCTCTGGCCTCCAGAGCACCTCTTACTCTTCCTCTCCCTTCTGTGATCTTGGTGTCTGCAGGGTTGTTTCTCTCCCATATCTTCACTCCTCTGTCTGCCTGCAGTTGTGCAGGTTTTTCCTCCTTTCTTAACTCTGTTATCCCAGAGGTGCTGCTACTGTCACTGATGGGCTCAGCCTTGGCCAGCAGTGGATCTGTCTGGAAGCCAGCTGGCATTGGTCCTGTTGGACACAGGAGAAGCTTCTGGCACCTTCTGAGAGAAGTCACCCTTATAGCCACCCCCCACCACTACCATGCCCTTGTCACACAAACACAAAGCAACTGGCCTAAAATATCTGACTTGGAGGAGTCATGGGAATTGCTGTGCACAGATAACTTTGGGTTAGAAATCACTGACCCCACTGTGTCGCCACTGTGTCCCAGAATTAGACACTCTCTTCCCAGGCAACTAAATATGACAAGCACCCAGCCAAAATCCCTGCCAGAGCAGCAGCAATGGCTGTTTTGCTGTGGGATTGGGGTTGCTGGGGAGCAGGGCTGTGCCTCTGCCTGCCTGGCTGTGGGGCTGCTCCTGAAGCATTAGAGCCAGCCAAGGCAGGGCTCAGGTTTGGGGCATTAGGGAATAAGTGGCTGGCAGGGGGTGGGAAGAGGTGACCAGATGCCATCATTTTCTGCTGCTGCACATCACAGTTGTTCTTCCATGCATCCTGCAACACTGTGTGTTCACTTGTAGAATAGCAGGGAGGTGTGTCTATAGGAAGGTCATCCCTATAACTCAGGCTGCTTATTTGAAACAATATATTTCAGCTGTTGGACCAATGAGCTGTTGAGAAATACAGCAGTGAACGTGGTCTGCTTGGCTAGGAAAATGTACTGTGCTACTGCTGCAGAGCTTCAAGCATGGCCCCTGTGCCTTGCCGGGCACAATGTACAGTGAGGGTCAGCTTTCTAACTGTGTCCACTTGTCTTCCTGGCTGTGAGAAAAATGAACCTGAAGAATGTAAAGGAGGTGCTTTGCCATCCATTAGCTGCCTGGATAAACATAATCAATTCCAAAACTGTAGCTGGGAGTTCTGTCTGAGGAGTGTGAGGCATGAACATCAAGGAGTTGTGCCACTCTTAACCCAGGTTGCCAATCTCCAGAAGAAATGCAGGCAGCAATTTCAACCATTTTTAGATTTGCTCAGGCTGTGGATAAACTGCTTTATATCAGGTTGTGTGGACTTTACACATGCATGCAAACAGCTCCAGCAAGCCTTTCAACATGGCCACTCACATCTGCCCCTGGGTGAGTGCTGGACATGGGCCACCACAGCCATGGGGCTCCATCCTCAGCCTCTCTCCCTCCCATACACCACAGAAGTGCTGCCATCAGGTTTAAAATGCCTTTAAACCCCTCGTGTTAAGAGTGCTGCATGACACACTGGTGCAGTGCACAATTGGAGCCCTGCACAGGGGACACATCACAAAATTGGGAAAGAACTTGGCAGCAAGATGAGCATTTGAGCTGGGGATTGGAATTACTCCCAAGAAAGGCACAGTTTGACAGGGACACTCATGCAGCTTTATATGTAAAATTTCTGTTCTGATTCACAGCTATTTTGTGCTATGAAGATTTTATAAATTATATATAAATGCTGCACAGGTATTTTTATAGTATTCACCTGCATGTAATTCATGCAATAAAGGCAAACTCTATTTGGTTCAAATTTTAAAATAAACCTATTTTGCAGAGTTTGGTGTCTGTCTGTTTGTTTTGCATTCTCTGTTGATACTTGTAAATGACTGATGTAAAGGCAATAAGTCCCAGCTAAAAGAGCTTCCCAAGTGCAAGCACCCACCTGTCTTCCCAAGCTGTCCTGCTCTTTGTTTCCTTTTCAGTCTAGCTCCATGCTTTGGCTCCTCCAGAAGGATCCTGCTTTTTAAAAAGCATTTTAAAAAGAGATTACTGTTCTACTAATGACTATTTTTATAACATTTGCAAATGTAAATGAGTGAGTTCCGTGTAATTAGTGCTGGGAGACTTTTGGGCACTGGAATCTCCTTCACCTGCAGTATCTACTTGTAATAGACCAAACAGTTCACTGGAACCCAATTTAACATGTGCAATGATAGCATGACAACCCATGAACTGCAGAATATTTTACGTTAGTTGAGGAGCTTGACAAGGTTTTGTGATCACAAAGTGTGTTTGAAACCAGATAGGGGCCTCATCCTCCTCTCAGCACCACATCCTGCCTGGAAGTGGTGTCACTCCAAGTGTCCATGGCTGATCAGGATAAGGCCAATTGCTGCAGGATCCCTGGGCCAGCTGGGTTAGGCAGGGCTTTCAGCTGGGCTCTGTGCTCAGGCTGTGCTCCTGGGATGCTCAGGGGACCAGAGCCACTCCTGCAGGGCCAGACTTGGAGAAGCAAGTCTTCTGAGAAGGTGAGACACATCACCCTGTCGGTATTTCACTTACCTGAAGCACCAGCTCCTCATTGCAAATCCGTGTCTTTGCAGTCTGGAAATGCTCCCCACTTCTTCATCTCTGCAGTGCAGATGCCTCTGCATTTCCAGGGTGGTGGCAGAGAATGAGGTTTTGTGGTGGGTTTGCTGGCCATGTCCTTTACTCTGTAAGATAAAGGCACCAACTGAATCCTCTCGAGTAGGCCCACTTGTGTTTTAGAGTAAAGAACACTGCTTTTGATGTGAATGGAGTGGGAGGTAACTTCCAGAATATCACAGCCTGGGTTGTTGTGTTCTCAGTACTGTCTGTGCTGTCTGTTCTGGTCCAGCACTACAGCTCCATCCTGTGCCTGCCTACAGCTGGAGGGGTGATACAAGACAGCCCAAGTTGCCTTTGTTATGCTGTCAAGAGGGGTGTAGCAGGCACCTCACCCATGCCTTAGTCCACTCTGTCCTGCCTGGAGGCTGCCTTCTCCTGACATGCTTTCTTTGCAAATCCCTTTCTGGCCATGTGGTGCTGACCCAGCCTTCCTTCTCTCTGGGGCAGCTCTGTGTGCTGGTGCCCCAGTGCAGAACCAGCTACTCTGTCAGAAGTCAAATGGGTAGTGCACCTTTTGGCAGGGATTAAGAACCAAAGCAGCAAGCACTGTGCTACAAGGAGAAGTTAGAAAACACAGGCACCTCTCTGAACAGGGTGGAAGCGCAGCTGGGCAGTGGGTGGGATCCTCCCATTTGCTGAGCCATGAGCAAAACAAGGCCCTCGCTTGCTGCCTGCTCCTGTCAGAGCTTCCCTGCAGTGTCACTGCCATCCTGCCTGCCCACTGTCCCACGGCCACCCCGCTGTCACCCACTGTCACCCCGCCCTGGCAGCAGGCAGGGTTTCAAGGTCACTGGGCGGTCAGAGGTGTCGCGTGTGCCAGGCCATGATCCCCTGGCAGCCTCCTGGCAGCGACTGAGCCCAGCCTGTTCCACACTCACCTGCCAAGCCAAGGCTGATTTAAATTTCAACTGAGCACGGTGCCAGCCTGGAGATGGAAACAGTCCTGGGCGTCACCTTTGCATAAACACCCTTGTGCAATAGCAAGGCGATGCCTGCAGGCAGCGGGGCCTGTGCTGGGAGCTGCAGCCAGCCCGTCTCAGGTTCTGCTCTTTGGAAAATCACCACCAAAGCACAGCAAGGACAAACCCAGAGCTCAGAGTTTGTGTCCAGCAGAATGGAACACAGCAATTGCCCAGACAGCACACTAAACCAGCTCTGAGCTCTCTGTCACCAGCTCTTCAGCCTTTTCTGCTTGTGTTCAGATCCCCAGCAATGACCCCGTACCCACACGGAACAGGAGCAGGCCAAAAGTAATCCATAATTGAGGAGCAGTAGTTAAAAATCTCACTTCCAACTCTTGTTTAAAAAGGAAACCCAAGTTCAAAAGATGTTTAAAAACTGCTCAGAAGTCCCCACCAGCAGCAAAGATTTCCTTTGCCAGAGCCCATGGCTACAGCAAAGGGTAAAAGCAAATTTCAGGGCTCACAGTGGCTGGCTCCAGCACGAAGCTGTGTAATAACTACCTCAAGTACTGCACCCAGCTATGAGCAGGCTGTAAATACCAGATAATTGCTTTGGAGCTATGAAAGACAAAGCCTTGCAATAAATACAGCAGACTTATATGAAGTGTCCCACTCATCAGGAATCACAGTTAATCCTGAGCACAGCACTACAGCAGAGCTTGAATTTCATTGCAAGCCTGTTGGCACCACAGTGAACTGGAAGGGTCAGGGACTCTGAAGAGGCTTTTTAACCTTTCTCTTGATTCTCATCCTCTACTTTGAGCAAGTAATGGTACTTACCTGGGACAAAGCTTTTGGTTTTGAAGCATTTAGCTGCCAACGCATGAGCAAAATGGTATGAAAAAGAAGTGATCCCTAAAACCTCATAACACATGCCACTGCAGCTCAAGCCCTTAGTCCCAGCTTAATCTAGTCTTTACACTCAAAGGACAGCTAAATTCACAGGAGAATTGGGACACCCAAAGAGTCAGAAAATCTCGTGTAGAGAAATATATTTAGTGCACGCAAATATGCCTCCACTCTGCTGCAATGCAAATCTGCCTTATTGTCATCCTAATCCCCATGCATGACACACCAATAAACAAGGGGGGGGTTAATACTTTCCATCTGCGTTACAGATTGCTTCCCACACTGCGAGCCTGCCTGGTTACACTTGTGTAGGCATCGTGGAGAGAGAGATCCTGCAAACGCCAGGCTGCCTGTTCCCCTGGGAGCTTTAAAATGTGAGCTGCAGTTTTCTCACTCTCCGTGGGCACTGGAGTCAGTCGTGCAATGTACGGCAATAGCTATATTCTCATTTCACGTCTGTCATGCAGAGATAATTAAAATCTACACTTCCATCTGAGGGGAACCGTAGGGTTTCCAGATGGGTAACTGTAGTGCATATTTCATACTGGATTATCACTTGCACCAAAAAGCCTTGCCTGTTGCCTTCCCACCTGTTGAGATTATTGATGGGGCTGCCATTGAAAAGCCCTCGTGGGCCCAGCGATAGGGGTCTGTGCAGCTCATAAAACCACGAGCTTACCTCACCACTGCACGTCTCTCTGCTCAGTGGGGCAGTCATTGTGACACCCTTCTCCAGCAACCCCCAGATGTCCACTCTTGGACAGGCCCCTCCTGGCTCTCACAGCAGAAAGGAGCCACAGCCAAACACAAAATACTGGCTGTTGTTAGCCTGCAGCATTAGCAATGGTTATAATATTGCAAAGGAGGGACAGCCGGCTTCACAAGCCTGCCAGTCAAGAGCTGCTTCAGTGTACTGAGCTGACCACCCACTTGGTGACATTCCTGCAGATAGGAAAGACTGGGCATCACCATGCTGCTTGGAGCTTCTCAGTTTCAGAGAGCAGAGGCACAATGCACCAAGCTGTGACACAACTGCTGCCAGAAAGCCACCTAGGAGGAAAAGCCTGACCCATGAGAGGTTCTCATGTACTGGCAGGGGTAGAACTGCCAGAAAAGTAACCCTGCCCAAAAGCTGTATGGTCCTGGTGCACAGCTGGGGTCCAGAGAGCTCTGGTGGGGCTGGGAGTGCAGCGGGCCCACGCTCACTCCTGCAGACAAACATGCCAGCCTCAGGCAGACAAAGGCTTTGATAGTTTTCTGCTACTCATGCAAAATACCACTGGCATATGCTCTTAAATGCACTTCCCCATTTGGTTTGGAGCTTCAAAAACCGCCAGGCTGACATCAACAATGAAAAAATTTAATTCCACCCCCTCCCCTTTCTGAATTTAGAATGATAAAGGACCAAGAGTTATGTCTGGAGCAGAGAAGCAGATATTACACACATCTTGCTTACAAAATAGCTCTGGTTTTCATGAAACAAGTTTATTTTCCTCCCCCAGCCATTGATGAGCACATGACAACCGTATAGAATAAAAGCTCCACTCCTTAGTTCTGCTCACATTCACTCAACATTTGCTCTAATCAATTATCTTATTTCATGCAGTAAGAAAAGAATGAGATTCCTGTTATGCAGCCATAATCAGTTACAGTATGAAGCTGTGTCTGTGGAACATTTCTGATTTTGAAAACTAATCATGTGCTCTGCCATTACATTTCTCTTGTAAAACACTGGGCTTTGACCCAACTTGTTTCTTCCCCCCTGCCCTTTGAAAACATTGAGGGCACAGCCTAGTCTGAGAGCCTGCATTCCTCCCCTGCAGAAGCCAGCCAGATTGCACTGTAAAGAACACATTTACTCAGGGACACAGGATCTGTTTCTCTGGTTTATTGGAACATAAAAGCATAAGCGGATGTCCCCTGGGAGGCAGACAAAAGAGGAGAGGGTGCTGCATGTGACAGTGGGCAGCTGCCGGAGGATAAAAGTCACATCTTCACACGAAGGGCTCAATATTGATCTCTAGGACAGAGCAAGGCATGGTGAGCTCAAACTTGGTGATAACATCAGGGTGTACCACTCCAAGTTTCCCAACACTTTGACCTTTGGCAAAGACCTCAGCACAGCGACCAGGAAAGAAAGCAGTGCCTGTAAAGAAAGTGAGAGAAAAATCAATATTTCTTTGGGCCAGAGGAGTCAATAGGCATTTAATGTGCAGAACAAAGCTCTCAGTATTAAACGGTTCTCTGTGCTGAGATGCTCAGAAGGGGCTCTCACATTCTTGCATTAAGAGTTGTCATGATTGATAGAGAATGAGAAAACACTGAGTTAAAAATAAAATGTAAAGCCCAAAGCGTGGGCATTTTTCACACTCCAATTGTTTTGACTAAGTTCCTCCTGCAATAGAAATTAGCACAGTTGAGTCAGAGGGCTACTGAAATGAAGAACTTTTGCAGCCTTTAGGCTATTTAACATCTGAATGTCTCCCACCTTAGTCTGTTTGAAGAAATAAAGCTTGCTGTCATCTAAAGGGTAAGTAGGCATGTCACCCGTGATTGCCTGTCACATAATTAAAAACAACCTGCATTCCTCATCTGCAGAAGAACTTTTTAAGCAGTTTCCTATACACTATAAAACTGTGAAACAATGAACACTCAAAGAAAGCCAAAGATCATTGTCCTCTTACCTCAAACCAAGTCCCAATTTTTAAATGTTACATGGAAGTTTTTTCCTAAAAAAGTAGTTAAATTTGCCACGAAGAACTTGGAGCAGCTGTGCAGACTTTTTCATGAAAAGACTTTCCTACCTGGAAACTTCCCAGCGTGTGGTGGCTCTACCAGCACTATGTTCAAGTTTGTTTATTGCAACTAAACTTGCATTTTTTTTGCCTCTGCCCTGAGCTGAGTGGCATTTTAATCTGATAGCCCTTCAAAAGACAAACCCAAACCAGACCAGCCAGTTGCTCCTTCTGAAAGCATCTCTTTCCAAAGGAGCGTGTGGAAGCAAGGCACAGCGTGTGGGACATCCCGTGAGCAGTGCTGCAGGCAATGCTGGGACATCAAAGGGGGAAAGGGGAGAGGATGAAACAAGGCCACTGAATCCTACAGATTCTGAATCCTCAGAAAGCTCCTACACCCTGTTTTTAATGCTACTGCCTTCAGTGTCCTCTCCAAAAGGATCACAAGAATTCCCTGACAGCAACTTACTCTCTGGTTGCACCAAATGCTACTTAAGGCTCAGGATCAGCCCAGGACATTTTACTGTGTGTACAAGGAGCTGCTTAAAAAGGCAATAATGTCCAAATGAACCTCAAACCTCAGGAACATTTTCATGATGCTCTGATCACTAGTGATCAAGCCCTGAGATATAAGCTCCCCAGTGGAAAATAATTCATTTAAGAAGTGTCTCCTATGAGGTTTGTAGTTGTAACTTGCAGCTACAAGAACAGCAGTTAGGTCTTTTTCTTGCCTGAGTTGCTGCAAGTGCAAATTAACTTCAATGTCCACTTCGATTTTGGCTACCTTGTGAAATCTGACCACAGTAGTAAATGACCACAGTAACATTGCTTAAAGGCTGTTCTAAAAATATTCAGAAGCAGAATCTTTTGAATTATCCAGTTCCAGTTTTAGCTACAAGCACAAACCAACTACTTACACTGGATGTACAACAGTGAAATTACCTCACCCTGGATGCTACTGGCACATGACTCCAGTCAAAGACACACTTGCCACTGCCAAGCTGCACTATTCAAAACAAGATGAAACAAATTTAGAAAAGAGTCAAATGTCACACATACAGATCACTCTGCAGATTGTGGGTGAAAACATAACCTAAAAATAAAGTTGCCTTTTACTTAGGCTTTCGTATTTGTAAATAAAGCTGGTATTGTACCAAAGATGTGAGCAGCACACAGAGACTTTCTTTTAGACACTTGACTGTAAGCTTGAACTGGCACAAGAGCAAGAACCAAGCAGAAGTTCATAACATTGGCGTGGTACCCCACTATAAATCTATAGGAAAAAAAGAGTTTTGACAAGAGGGTCAGTTAAAAAGCTGTGAGTCTGTTCTTCTGAGCTTCCTTCTGTGTAGTCTTGGGAAAATTATTTTATCTTTTTGCACATCTAGACCCAGCTATGTCATGAGACTTAACTGTTTTTAAACTTGTTGTAGATATCTGATGGGGTCTAAAATAATACTTTACTCAGTCAATCTAACAAGGGCAGTTTCCCAGATCTGTGCCACTTCCCATTGTGTGAAACAATGCTGTTTTCATACACAACAAATGCTCACAAATCCATCACCAGTTGTTGGTCTCCTAGTCCCAGTGAGCTCCAAATATGCTGCTCCAGGCTACGGGTTAGACACTGAGCAGAATTTTCCATCTCATGCAGCAACTGATGCTGGACCATAATGTTAATTTTCTTTGCACTTCCTTGCAGCCAAGAGGGAAATACATAATTAGTATCAAGGGGGAACATTTAGGTCCCCAAAGTGCAGGAAACGGGACCTTCAAACAACATCTCAATTTCTAGTTCAGCTGACCCTGAAATGTTGGCTGCTTCACAGGGCAGGCACCAGTGTGCCCATGCTCTGCAGACAGGCCAGTTGCAGGGCACAGTTCTGTGGCTGGAAAAGATCAGACAATAAGCAAATAAAAATGAAAGAACCTGTTAAAAACTTTAGAGCCCCCATCTGTCCAGCCAACACATGGCTTTTGCACCAAAGAAACATGAGCTGACAAACAGGTTTACAGAGAGTTTATGAACTCTGGTTAATAATGGAACTATTATTATGGTAATTGGCTGCACTACAGAATGCTTCAAAGCATATTCCTGCCTGCCAAAAGGGCCTCCAGACTGCATCCCACAGGGGGGATCCAAAGCCTTCCTCATCTTAGGGACTCTTCCTTTGACCACAGAGGTGGTAAGGGAAAGAGACTGGCTCATGCATTGGACTGCGTGGTGACTCTGCCATGGAACCAGAATTTGGACCAAATGTAAATTCCAGGTTAAAAAATTCAGACATTGAAAGGGAAGCAAAGAAGGGGAAAAAAAAACTCAGAAGAAACATGAAAAACCTGAGCAGAAAGCAGGGAAAGAGAAACAAGCATTTGTAGCTCAGGGAGAGCTTTGACTGAGGGACCAACCACAAGCACAAAAGGAGACCTGAGCTAGAGAAACCTGCTGTGCTGGGGCAAGACACGGGCTGCAGGAGGACCTGAGAAACCCATGGAGCAGGGCAGCAAACCAGAAGGGTCATCAAAATAACCAGGAAACAAAGGTAAGGACTCTTTTCATCCCAATTTGTGTGTTTCTGGTATTATCAGGTAAATAGCAATGGTGGTTAGGATTTCTAGCTTGTGTTATGGACTGGGCAGTGTTAAGTGACTTCAGCTCTTGAAGTAAAGTAAAAGCTTCAGAGTGAGGGTCAAGGCTGTATGAAAGACTTGTGCTGGAGCTACTTGCACACATGGGAAATCAGCAAAAAGTGCACATGCTGTTACCTTGTTTGTCTAAGTCACACCAGAAGCTGAAGCCCAGCGCTCTTAAGCTTCACTAAAGCCTTAATGCCAAAACGTGTCTTTCCAGAATCACTGGCAGCTGGGACCTGCAGCTTTTGAGCAGGAGTTCACCATAATTTGTCCTGCCTGTCTGTGCAGTATCATCCAAGAATAGCATGGTTGTGAAGCACATGGTCTTCCAAAGGAACTGTCCCTAGTCAGGGAGGCACAAAAGCACACCTGGGAGGCCCCACTCTGAGCAGGTGTGCTAGGGATTGTGTTTGCTGCTGGTACAATTACCCTTAAAGGCTGCTCTTGCAGGTCTAACTGGTTGGTTGTACCATCAACTACACATTGAGAGTCAAAATTCATTTAAAAACTGTAGTTTATTACTGTACCTTCTGTTTTAAGGATAACAGATTTATCCCTCTTGATGTAGTAAATCCTTTCTGCTCTGCACACAAACTTCATAAACTTCACCTTGAAATCTAGTCAGAGATGGTATTATCCTTGCTGACAGAGATCCAGACAATGCCAGAGGAAGCCTGAAGGTATGACAGTGGAAATCCACCTCTTAATATGTCAGGTGTGTAAGTGGTAGTTAGGAGAAGGGGTGGGGTGAAATCGGATACACGTTCCTAAAGCAGGGATGCCAAAGCCAGCCCTGTCTTATGCTGACACACTACACACCAGGGAAAGACAAAAGCTGCTTCTCGTGGCTGCAAGTAAGAATTTAATTTCTAATGTTCAGTGATGTAGAAGTAATACCTTTAATTAAAGCTTCTGTAGCATGTCCTCAAAATCCGTAATTGCCTTTCTGTATTCAGGCAAAGGGCCACTTTGATTGCTTTGGGGTAATTCTTTGGCCAGTAATCCAACAGTGCATGTAGTCTTTAGCACATTTTCTGGCTAATTGACCCTCAAAGAGCTCTGAGTTCCCTGCACTCTTTGTTGTCAAACACCTTGCACAGTTTCTTTTCTCTACCTTACTCTCCCTTCCTTTCAAAAAGAAAATAGATTGAAGTTGTATTATAGGCCAGCAGTTGCACTAAGCTTCAAACCCACTTGTTTGTTCCTGTAATTTGAAGGAACACTGGAAGCTGAAGCTTAAGAAGGTAACGGAGCAGAGCTTATCTGGCCTCAGGAGCCTTTCATCTTAATTCTCCTCCCTTTAGTGACTCCAGCTGCCCTTTCACTACCTCATCTCCACTCACCTGGGGAAGTATTTTGCCTGTGCTACACTGGATGGAATTTAGTTTTGTGAGGTTAGATGTTGGTTTTAGGATCAAGTTCTTCACATTTTTGACCGATTCCTCCTTTTGGCAGAAAATGCAAATCAAATGCAGAGTCAGGGGGCACTACCAGCCCAGGCAGTGTGTTAAAAGGCAGCCCCCTCTTTCTGCCCATACAGACAGCACAGAAAGGCTGCCAGAACCTTCTGCAAACCAACAGCAACCTCAAATCAGATTTTATCATGGAATGATTTACCTTCAGCTAATTTCTAAAATCACAGACATCTCAAATCTTGTATGACTTTTGGAACTTACTGAGAGACAAATTGTTCTCATAAGTTGCACATTGTCAGCAGTTCTTCTCCCTTATATTCTCAAGCCCAGAAAAAACATACTTTGGGATCAGTGGGATATTGGTCAACTTTAGTCTCTTGATTTGTAAATCCTGACTAAAGCTGTGCCAGAACAACTGCCATTTCCCCAGATCACACCTAACTGTAGTGACACACCAGGAAATTCAAATTAGTACAATCAAATTTAAGGCATGTGCCTTAATTACCCCTCTCAAGGAAATAATTAACACTCGACAAAAATCACAGAATCAGTATCTGTGTGATGTGAATGAATATGTCCTTGTCTAAAGGGCATCTTTCATTCTGATCTCTTCTTCTGTTTTTCCAAAAGCCTCCTCATACAGGGCATAGCAGAGAAGGATAAAGTGACAATCAATTATTTACCTGGACTGCTACACTGGATATCCAAAAATAGAGTTGAATATTAGAGTCCTTGTGCAGACAATAAAGCTGGGAACATGGAGAGTCATCCACAGATTTGCAGTGGGCAGTCAGTAAATCATCTTCTCCTATTACAACTAAGTCAATGGCTGAGTTTCTATAAATTTGTATTTCGGGGAGGGTGTGAGGAAAACTAACTCTTCTCTTTCACAAGAACCCTCACATACAACCCTATAAGCTGGATTTATTTTTCATTCTTGCTGTGTTAAAGCTCCCAAGAGCTTCAACAGAGGTCGTTTGGTGTTGCTGGATGTCAGAAAATGGTTCAGGAATGCAGTAGGTTTGAGGCACCTCTTTATTCACCTGTGTTATCCTCAGGATTACAGCAGCCTCAGACACTTAAAATTATCTGGGTAAAAGTACTGTGTTCCTGCCTTTCCTAATGGAAGGTAATACCTGGGTGGATGCTGAGGCTAAGGAATGCAGATATTTTGGATCACTGATCTGGGTAACAGCATTTCTCTTACTCAGTGCTGGGTTCTCTTAATAAATACTGCATGCAGAAAAGAAAAATGAAGTAGGAAACCTAGAAAGAAATCTATCAAATTCCATGTATTTTTCTAGAAATCAGTATTTGTGTATAAAGCTCAAAAATTTGCCTCTGTGGGGCAGTTGTGAGAAACAGCAACTCTCCAGTGGAGTTTAGTTGCTTTGCAGAGTTACTATTACACAGCTAATCTTTGCTATTAGGCTGGTTTATCTGATTTATCCAGATTTATCTGAAATGTTATACTTAGTCTTAAAAGTTACAAACCTAAGCTGATATTATGTCACAGCTATTTTGTCTATAAAACTAAGGAATTCCTAATCCCAAATAAAACTCACCTTTTAAAAAATAAGTCTTGCTTTTCACTTGAATTAGAGAACATCAAGCTTTGAATATTAAAAAACCTAATTTATTTGTGTTCCATGGGTGTTTTTATCACTCTTTGGATATCTAAAGGAATGATTCATCCTTGCAAACAACAGAATCTGTCAGAAACTAGGAAACAATAAACCATATGCTCTCTGGCAGGGGGTATAACATACTCTACGTGTGCACAGCAAGGCAGCAGGTTTAGCTTGTTAGGCTCTGCTTTCATACAGGCACTGGAGAATAACAAGAACCAGCACTAAGCCAGGCTGCAAGTCTACTTTAGTGTGTCACATTTGGTTTGCCTGTTGTTTAATCATTCGTGTCCTAGACCAAGCTGCCCTCCTGTCCCAGGGACTTGACTGAGGTAACCAAGAGCCTTTCACAGCTCCCCCATTTCATGCCTTTCAGTGAACGACTGGACAAACTGGCACGGAATAATCCAGCATTAAACAATCAATCTCAGCAGTTAACTGTTCATCACTTAGTCTTAGCAACCAAGGCTTATGTTGCAAAGCAATGCCACCGTGGCACCAGCAGGAACAGAAATGCCTGAGCTGAGTGTGAGCTCAGCATTTCTCTGTGTATCTGCTTTTTCTAACACATGCTGTACAAGCAAAGATAAAGTCAGTTCCTCCACCATGGGCAACAGGTATCTTTGGAGCCTGCATTCACACTGATTAAACATCTGAGCCAGTATCTTGCAGATTTGTGTTTAAAATGTTATTGCAGAAATAAAAAGAAAAAAAAAGTAAGATTAAATTTGAAGCACCACCCCTCTGCCTTCATATCAAAGTTGAAAAATCACACTGAACTGGAGAACTGCTAAACTATAAAATTGACATGTTCACATTTGGAGGCATTAATACCAGTATGGTAGTGAAAATGAAAGGAAAGGCATGCTCAGTTTGCCCCCAGCCACAGCAGGCTGAGCAGATGAGAATGGAGTTGAAGGATGGAGCTGTGGGGATGAGCAAATGTAGCATTTCTTCAGAGAAGCCAGAACTGCCCCTGCGCCCTGAGAAAGGAGCTGTGCTATTGCTGCTATTTCTGCTACTGCCTTGGATGAATAATTTCTTTTATAAAGAAGGCTTTGCAATATTGAAAATATAGCAGATGATTAAGAAATAATTTTCTATTTAAAAACGAAAAAAGGAGAAATTACCTAAATCTATAATTATACAATGCAAAGCTGTGCCAGATATTTAAAATTCTTGATAGAAGGAAGACTTCTATCTGTTAAGACTTGTTATGATGGGTGATTAAAAAAGATAGTTGCCTTTGGGGGGCAAAACCAAAGGACTTAAACTTTGAGGAGGCCTCTCCAGTAAAGGAACAGCAGAAGAGTTGTCAGGGAGAAGACATTGATATCTTGAGCTCGAGGAACACAAATGCCAGTGATTTAGATGGTTCTGGTTGGCAAAAACTGATAGAAAATGAAACCCTTTAACTGTCAGGAGAAATGCTACTACTCCTTGGAGCATGCCTAACCTGTCAGAATAAAATACAATGGGAAGAAAAATATTGTAATCTTTAATAGTTAATACTTGCAAAAAGAGGCACCAGAAGACAGCTTGACACTAGAAGATAGCTTGTGTCTCTTTTCAAATTGACTTGACACCTTTCCTCAGAGTGTTTTTGCAGTTACCATAGATTTTTTTTTTCCCTCCCACTACAGGACACATACTTCTAAATGAGTCAATGAAAAGGAGTTTCTCTTCTAAAATAATCTTCTGGATTTGTGAAACTAATACTTTCTTTGTTCTCTAATTGAATTTCTTTTATTTCATATGTGGGGGAAAAAAAGTGTGTCAAACATAATTTGGTGATGAAAGTTTAAAAGACAAAGAAGTCTAAGCCTGTCGAACCTTTTATTATCCCATGCTGGGCTAAAATAATGTACTTTAACTCAAACTCACTCACACTTTTTGGGGATAAGGGTTGATACTTGAAGGGTATGGAGAAGGAACATTAAAGAAGTTTCAGAGAAGAGGTGAAATGACCACAGGAATGGAAAAAGCCCTTCTCAAACTCACTTCTGAGAGCCCCTTTTTCGTACTAAAATTCCACAGTATAACACAAAGCTAATGAAATGAGATCTATTTCTAAAATCAGACTCTGGGTTTTGCCAAAAAATCTGTGCTGCTTGGCCTACCTGCATCACTTCTAACAGCAAGACACCTCTGAGGTGTCCAGTGCCAGTGTGCTGCCAAATTTTGATAAACTAGGTTTATCTGGAGACACTCCAAATTCTGTAGACTCCCACTTGGACTACATCAATAATAAACTCTCCTGTTTCATATCTTTCCTGGGTACCTTCTTGGGTATTAATGCAGTTAAAATAGAGCAGCCACACCCACTTCATTAGATAATTTAATGCAATTTTGAGTTGTTAAAACTGTCTTTCTTCATGTAACTAAGGTTTCTTGTTGCTACAGAAAAACCAGTTCAAGAAAAAAGGATGAGAAATTAATTAGATCTCAAAGTAGTGGCCAACACTGGAAAAGCAACAAGAGCTAGTGACAAATATCCAAGTTTGCAAGAGATTTATAATTTTTTTTAAGCCATTAAGCCATTTTAATGATCAGTGCTGGCACTTCTGAAACCTCTTGCAGAATTAGGGTAATACATTTAAAATCACTAAAATTAGTCAGGTTAAAAAAAAAAACAACACCTGTTCTTACCTCTCACTATTAATTCATTAAGCTGTTTGGGAGGTAGGGAGGAGACTAAACAGAGAAACAGGAGTAGATGATCTTTAAGAATAATTTATTTGATAAATGAGTACTAGCAGTTTCACAATAAAAAAGAGGAATGTTTTTGGCCAAAACCCTATCCATATTTGACTGTGGTCAAAAACCAGAAAGTTCCTTGGAGGCAAAAATGAGAGAAATAATTTGCACTTCAGAAAAGATGATTAATAACAGTGGCTAAAATTCATCAAGGAACTGAAAAATTTAGGAAAGATTAATTACTGGCTGCTGTAAAGACAGCATTTAAAAAAGACTTAAGAATATTGGAAACAAGTTGTAGGTAGAGTATGTTCGTTCATTTACTAACAAGACTGCTGAAACAGACAGAAGTGTATTAAGTTTTTAATAAATATTTCTTTTCATCTGGACTGGGGGGAGGTATTGTTGACTAGAGTAAGGTGTTGTCCAGTCCACTGAAAAAACGAGGAATATGTCTGGTCACATCTACCAGGATTAGGATGTTCCTAAAACACCAGGAGTCTCAGGCATCAGAATTGTGGTGCAATTCTCAGAGCAAATATCCTGCCTGCTCCTGTTAATTTGGAGTTACAATACTGGGAATTCAGCAATACTAGAAAATGTTAATGTGGTGCCAGTATTCCAAGGTGGATGATATCATTTGATCCTTGGTGATAAAAAAAATTGTGGTGAATTGGCAAAAGTGAGATTAACAGGAGTGGAATATAGTGAATTACCAGCTGATGTGTTTATTAAGAATGGATGTTTCCAAACATATGTGATTATCTACCAAACTTGTAATTTGAAAGACTATGCAATGGAACCTATAAGAATGCCAGTTAAGTGGACTAAGAATTGTCTGATACCTCCCAATATGTCAGAAATTATATCTGGAGGCCTGGTAAAATTGGCACATTTCCTTTAGTTATCTATGAGTAAATAAAAAATTATTGACATTTGTGACCAATGCAGTGGCTGCCAAGACAGGCAGCTGAAAGGCCAGGATTGCCATTAAGAGCAATCAAGCTACAATTTCTTAAAATAAGGCAGGTATTAATAATGCCAAACTCAGTATCAGCAGTAAATATCTGCATATAGTTCAGTCTCCCAATTTAAGCTGATCACTGGAGATAGATGCTGCAGGTCAATTCCATACCTCTAACTTGGAATTAGTCCCAGATTTCCCTCCTCTTGTCTTGTGAATTGAGGTTCATGGTCTAAATCTTCTTTTAAAGTTGTTTATTGTGTAATTATTACTATAAAAGTCAATGTTTATTGATGTTCTTAGTTATGGAGATGACTATTACAACTCTAATTTCACAGCTGAACCTTACTAAATGGGAAGCTATTACTGTGATTTACTGTGGAATTAAAATTTTCTACACTTTACCACACCTTTCATTTAATTAAATAAGGGCAATAAAAAGAAGGGAGTGCAACTTCTTCTGGTTTTGTTTTTTTTTTGGAAAGACAACTGTCAGTTACTGAATGAAGCAAGAGTTAGTATGCATTTATTATGTACAATCATGTTGAACACAAACAGTCTGACTTCCCAGCTTTGCTAAGCTGATCATTACCTTAAAAGAATGAATGTCATGAACATTTAATTAAAAAAAATTAAATGAATACATTCACGAGTTAGCTGAAATCCCTGAGAATCAATACTGTAGAAAGAGGAAGCTCATGTCACAAGCAGATTCTCTTTAGGGGTTGCTTGTTTTCATGAGATGGCTATTTCAATTTTCTCATGGAGGACAGTGGGGCAGACAGGAGCAGTAGCCACGCACAGATTCTTTGTAACATTTTCTGTGAACTTGTCAAATTGTTTCCTTTTGATGAAATAAGGATATTATCTTCCCTTTTCAATTTGTGCTCAGTTAAATTCCAGGTGCAAAGTATGGAGACTCCTGAAAGGTGATGCAAAACCAGGGGCTTCTTCCTTAAATAAGGGACTCTTAAATGTTACATTAGGAGTGAAGATAATTACACCTTCCACTTCACACCACTCCTTTGAAGACTGTGATATATAATCCACTGTCAGGATTTCCTAAGCCCTTCTTTATTCTTCTCACCCTAAGTAAGGCTTTACTACGGATCCAAACCCCACGATTAACATCATCTCCTGGGATTGTTGTCCTGATTTCTAGAAGAAAACTGTCATCCCAGATGGTCATGCAAGAGCACAAGATCACTACAATATTGCAGAAAACATACCCATTCCTGATTAAAACTTGAAATTAGGAATATCTTCCAGTATAATAATAATAATGCTTCTAGTTTTCAGTTCAAGGGAACTGAAACCAATGAAAGCAAACTAAAAACTAAATATTCTTATGAAATTACCCGAAAACATATAACTAAATTTGTTGTGCCTTTCCACCTGTATTTTTACATTTTAAAAATTATTTTTTTACTTTCTAATCATACACATCCATAGTGATATTTACATTTTATTAATGGTATGGAATAGTTAAGTCTCAAAAATTTTATGCTCTTTTTTTTTTATTATGGAGCACATAGAATTTTGAGGGTTGATCCTATCTTTTCCATCTATATTTGATTATGAATGCCTATGCCATAAAACAAAGAGAAAAACCAGAATGCTTTTCTAGGCCAGGATTCACTGTCAAAAAGTTGATTCTGTGCATTTTAAAGCAGTGGGGAGCATTTCAGACTTCTGTCTTTAAAACTTTAATTTTGTATGTTCAGTGGTAATGAGAAAACAAAAAGGTTCCATTAGTAACTTTTAAGAAAGTGGAAAGCATTGAGTGCCAAATGTAGGTTGAAATCCTCAAATTCAGTCACTCAAAAGCCTCTCTTCCTTAAGGCTGCTCTAAACAGCTCTTCTCCATTTATTACCTAGCTCAGATTACACCAAAGCACACTGCAAAGGCCAGGGGAACATCACAATTTCACCCATATTTTCTAGCATCTGTACTTTTTTTCCCAGGTGTTGCTAGAGAGGCAAAACCACTCTGACCTTAAGGTCAAATCACAGGGCACTTAGGTGTTGGCAGAACAGCAGGAGCTCAAATAACCATCATTTGCACATATGGACCAAGCAGGACTATACCACAGGCATTTCATTTGCCAGGGGGAATCTGGAAAAGTGTCCAATATGTGCCCAACACATCTCGATCTATTCTCTGCTGCTCATTTAAAGCTAGATTTTATTCCCTGTAATGTTTTTCAATCATCAGTGGAACTATTTTAATCAGTTACACAAGGAGTAAAAACAACTGGTCTAAACTCCACCTTTACACTGTGTTCCTTACTGGTCTCACTCAAGCTTTGTTTCAGATTATGGACAGAGACAGTACCTCTAAATCTCTGTAAATCAGAGCCCCAGGATAAACCCATTTCTCGCTGTACAAATCTGTAATTTGGCACAGGCAATAAAACAGCTTCGTGCAGATGCCTCGAAAAATCTGTGCCATGTGTAATGTCCTGATTTCAAACCTCTGAAGTAACTGGCACTGGTCTTATGACTTATTTCATTATCCTGAGGTTTCTTTTAGATGTTACAGGGTATCTTTGTTTCACTGAGCAGTTACCTTACTCCATCATCTGCTGCCGCCTCTCTCACACATGCTTAATTGACAAATTGTGAACCAACTTTAAAAAAACAAAAATAGCAAACAAATAAGCAAACCAACCTCTAAAAAAACCAAACCAAAATTCTCCAAGTTACTCTGACTTCCAACCATCTCTGCAGTGAAGGTCTCAAGCTAAGTTGGTGCAGTGACATTGCATTTGCTATGGCACCAGAGTATCAGCCATCTGCATTGAGAGCAAGGTTAAATTCCAATGTCAAGACAACTGAAAGGAATCCATGTGCCATCCCAGGAGAGTTTCTGAATCACTGGTGAAACAGAAAGTAGTAGATTTCTTCTTTTTCTCTTTTTTTTTTTTTTGCTATAACCAAAACCCACAAACTGCCTGTAATATATTGCACATGACAAGGCATAATCCACCCTCTGCACTAAATGTGACGTGGAGTAATGTCATGGGAATGCAGGGATTTGGAGTGAGCATTGTAAATCTCACAGAATCAGGAATACTGAGCAGCACTAATATCTAGAAATAGCTTCTTCCCTGTGTTAGGATTATTTTTGAGGCCTTTTTCTATTTTCTTGAAATCAGCTGTCATGTTACAACACAGAATATAAAACATTTGCAAATATTTTTCAGTACTAAAGTAAATTCTTGATATGCCTATGCAAAAACCAGCTACAGAAGAGTTTTGAGTAGGAATAGAACATTTCAGTTTGACTTCAATGGCAGCTGAGTACCCAACTCCCAGAGGCTCTTCCTAACTCCCCACTACCACACCCCCCTTCCAAACCAGAGGCTTTGCTATTACATGTTCTGTGCTTGATAGAATTAGAACCAGAAGTATAATTGTATTAAACATTCTTCTGGTCAACCTAAGAATCCTATTAACAATATACTAACAAACCCATTGAGAGTCTGCCAAAATAATACTGAGTAAAATAGCACTTTCTCAAAAAAAGCAGGGGAAAAAAAGCATCAATATGTTTGACACAAGTGTGCACTAAAGTGCCACAAGACTACTCAGCTCAAATGCTCTGTTGGGCATCTTGGCAGCACCCTGCAGAACAGGGAGACACCTAACAAATTTTCATTAAAGTTCTATGAACAGGAGAGTTAGGTCAGGCTGCCAGGGACCCTGTGTCAGTGCCACTGTGCCAGGAAGTGCAGAATGGAGGCACTTCTTCATCTGAGTCAGTCTGAGTCAGTGTCTCATATCTCTGAACACCACTGCATGACATGTAGGTAGAATCATAGCTGCCATCCCTGTGGCCGAGGTGCTTTTCTATTCTGTATTTTCTACACTGTTATTTTAGGTAGCAGAATAGACAAGTTGCTGGTGCTGCTCTCTTCCATCAACCTGTACTCTTGCAATGAAGGAATCAGGTCAGCCTACTTGCTTTCTCTCTTACATGCACAGGCACATACACAGAGGAGATTCTGCACTTAAGGATGTTATTTTTAATTCATGTGCAGCTCAGCCTGTATGGAGAAGGAAGAGGGCTGTTATACAACTATCTAAGCAGCAGGGTCAGCCTCAAAGACAGCAGCTCTTTAAATGAAAGATATATAAGGCATATATCTTCACATGAATGTATAAATAAAAGGTACCTATAAAAAAAAAAAAAGCTATAGATAAAGCTAGAAACCAAAAGATAAGGTGTAAGAATTTGCCTTTTCCAGGCTCTGTTAGCCAAGGAGAATACAGTGGGTGTCTGGCATACTCATCAAGCTCAGTGAGTTCCTATGTACCCTTGCCATCAGCAGATTAAATCATTATAAACAGTCCATGAAGCTCAGGGCATATGCTGTAAGTTCCATTAAAAAGCTGTGAACCCACAAACTACATTAAGCTACTCAGGACAGCTCACAGAAAGACAGCAATCCCATTTTACAATCAGTGAATGCAGACAATGCCTTTTCATCATCATTCCATCATGCTGCAGTATGACAACACATATAATGATATTAATCCTTAGTCTCTACTGCTGAGAACAACCAAAAATTCTCCTCAGATTGTAGGGGAACATTTAAGCTCCAGAACAACCTCTGCTGTACACTGTAGTTCTTTCTTCCTTACCTTCAGCTGCCTTGATGGTGTAGCCATTCTCTCCATTTGGTGGTACTTCCAGGACCTGCATGACCCTGTCCAGCAATCCATGGATGATCTCAAAGCCTGGGGTTTTGTTGTAATAAATTGCACATAGATGTCTGTAGTTTCTTGCCCCTACATCTGCAGAAGAAGGAAGCAATTATATTACCTGGGAAACTTTATCATACTTCTAACTAACCTTGCCTTTTGCATCACTTTTCTTCTGCTGCCCCTTGAGGCACTTGTGGCTGAAAGGAGAAATAAATATGTAAAATGACTTCTCTGACAGACCTGTCATGTAGCCTGAGGAAATAAGGCAATTGCTTTAACCCACTGGGCTCTCACAGTCAGAAATGTAAAGAAAGATTTAAAGTACCCTATGCCTTGAGCAGGAAAGAGGGTTGTTATATACAAGTATCTTGTATGCAGTGACAGGTACCAAGCATAAAGCTAAGTGTTAAAGAAATTTAAAATAGCCAAGCCAAAATGCAAATACCCAGTAGGCATGAGGAAGCTTGTGATGCTGGTGGGAAAGCTAAATATTTATAGAACTTGGCTGTAGAACAGCTACCAACAAAAAACAACCAGCCTCAACCTGAAATGAGTGTAATAATGCTAGCATGGTGATCTGTGAAAAGATCTTAATTCACAGAGGCTCCCAAATCACAAATGATGCTTTCTGGAACCATCTTGGATATCCCTGCAAGCAGGTGATTATGAAAAACGTGCTACACTGAACAAACCCAAGACAGTGACATAAGTACTGTCCTATTTTGGACAATTCCTTAAGTCAAATCCCTGCCTTATGCCTTCTGACATTATTGATTTCAGCAAAATATGTTTCCCTTTTTTTCAAATTTTCAGAATGAGTACGTAATAGCATGCTGTTATATTTGTACCTTGGGGCTACCCCACTGCAATGCACACTGTCTAGGACTAGTGTGGCTTTTGAGGCTTTACTCATCAAGGGTTTCAGCATTTTGATCAAGTCAACAGGAACCAAGCTCAAAGAAACAAAAAAAGGAATGGGTTTTTTAGGCAGCATAGAGTTAAGCAGCAAAACTTCTTCACCACAGGATTTTGTGGATGCCAGGAGTTTACACAGCTCTGAGGAGGCAGATGGAGTCCATAGCTGATAAATCCACTGCTTCTTATTACAAAGAACCACATTTATTCTGGGAAGTCCCTGAACTACTCCTGGCCATAGAGCAGGGGAGCCCTCTGGCAGCATCAGCCACTTCTACCTCAGCAGCTCTCCTGCTTCTGCCCTGACAAGCACTTTTAGCTGGAGTTACAGTCAGAGCATTAACATCCACCGCACGAGAAATTACTGCTCCAACTAAACATTCAGTGATAAAAAAATCTGTCAGGAACTAAACAGGAAAGCATTTATCAAGTGACCAGAAATACACAGTTTAAACCAGACAGTAAAACACAGGAGCAGAGCCTACACACAAGATGAAAGCTCAGCCTTTTTGAGACAGAAGTCATTCAAAACTTCTAGGGCAGCTATTTGGTACCACAGCTGCAAGTTCTCTCATCAGTCACTGAAAGCTGAACTTACTGTGGCAGTAAGTCTGCAATTTGTCACTCAACATTTTTTTCCTGTCATTATAATAATGTGCAGTGTTAAATAATGCTAGAGAATCCAACCCTGAAGTTAAAATGGCAACATAGGAAAATAAAGGCTACAGGGAAAATATCAATAAATTCAGCATCTGTTTTTGGGTCTGAGCACTCTGGCTGCTCTGTCTGTGTGTCACATGTGTCTCTGTTTCCCAGCTCTACTAAGATACTAACAAGCAGAGCAGTGATAGATGGTCAACAATTTATTTTCATATTATACTGAGCAACAGAATAGAAAAAAATTGTCTTCCCTAAGACAGCATGCTGTTTGGGCTAGAGTTCAGTAGAATGGTTTCCTTTTTTTTCTAATGAGTCATTATAGTAGCAGGTTTTGTGACAACTATCTGAATTTAAATTTCATTATAATTAAGACAGTCAGTGGTGCCTTCAGACCAGAGTTCTGAACCAAAGCATCAGAAATAAACATACACAATTTTTTTATACCATATGTTTTCAATTTTAGGAATCTTTGGTAAAGGAAAAGTTGTTTTTTTTCAAGTGTTACAAAACTTACTCCTTTACAGAGTTCTATCACAGCAGAGGAAGTTCATTCACTACAAGCAATAGGAAGAAAAAAAGATATTGGGAATTGTAGGCAAAAGCTGGCAGATGTTAGAAATGTTTCAGTTCTTTATAAGTCACTTAAGAGCTCTCATGTCATGCCATGAAACACTTCTATTTTTCAAGTGAGCTTGCCAAGTATGTCAACCCAAATTATACATAAATGTATATATGTGTGTATGTATTTTTGAGACTTCAAAGCACTTCCTGGGGATGCTGCTGAAAAACAATCCAAAGGATGGGCAGCTGCTTAGGAATATGTGAGCCAAAAGAGTGCAGAGGAAGATAAAGCAACACTGTACACTGTTCCCTTCCAAATTAGAGCTGCTTCAGGAAAATTACCTGGTGATCTGAAAAGAGACACCTGCTCATCCAAACTTGTCTTTTAGCCTCCCAAACTATTTTCTGCAGATAACCAACAGTTCCAGACAGTTGGAAATCTGCTTCAAAAGGTGGCAGCAGCTGTATTCACAGATGATGTAAACTGTGCTAAATGTGTGTTACCATAAGCTTGTGAGACTCCAAGATCACTGGTCAGAGGTGATTTTCTAATGGATTAATTTCTTTTGTTGTGGTGAGAGAACGGGTATTCTCTCTTAGGCCTCATGGTAAAGGTGCTGATTTATACCCTAAACTAGTGTAACTACCCTACAGAAATGATTACCTAGTGCTACCATTACCCACACAAATCTGTGCAACAAATTCAAAATCAGCACGTTTCCCTCTGCCCTGAGAAAAAACGTTTTTGCCCAGATTTGCTTCCATTTAGTTATATTAAATCTGCCACACGTTTTGCTAATTTAGTACATCAAAACTTTCTGTCAGATTAAGTCTGAAGAGAAATAGTTTCAGTTCACCTTGGTAAGCACAAATCCTATGTAAGAAGGTATTTTATTAAAACCCAGCATGTTTAAAAGAGCTAGGTTCATTCACACATGGACGACTGCAAGACACCATTTCAAATACAGTTAATGTCAGTACTCTTTCGACCCATACTTTTGAAATCATTAATTGGAAATTCTGCATGCCAAAATCATGAAATAATAAAATTAAATTAAGTCAGTCTGATGACATAAGCCTTGTGCAGGAAATCTCATTCCATATGTGAGAGGACAACCCCGCATTTTTCAATATTTGCAGTTGCCTTTCTCCATCCTCCCCCTCCAAACTGTTTATTAGGCAAGTTTAAGTTTGGAAGTCAATCTGGGGAAGACAGTAGTGATTCTAAACACAACATTAAAACCCATTGCAGATACTGTTCACAGTCTGTAAGGGCTCAGTCCATGAGAGGGCTGCCCAGAAGCAGACAGCACAAAGCTGCTGCCTCAGAAGTCTTTGTCTGTTGCAATGATTCCCATCAAAATTAAGTACACCACAAAATCATCCTTTATAAAGCTGTTAAGCAGCCATCCACATAAATGAAAGCTTTCAAGAGCTGCACTTGACAAACATGAAATAAAAGTAACAATTTAACTCACAAATTTTATAACGCCAGAGTAAACGTGCTCCTTAGTCCAAGATAAACAGCCCCACTCTTGGTTCTGAAGAATGCTGATGCTATTCTGCCATCTGTCCCACGTTTTGTGCATTCTATCTAACTGCATGCCCAACAAGGAATGAGCTGCACCACCAAACTGTCTGTATTTAATAAAAAAGAGCCTACATGGTTTGCTAGAACTGCTTGTTTTGCTTGGCAAGGCTCTTTTTTCCTTCAAAAAGGAAAAAAGGTAATCTACCAATTAAATTCATCACCAAAGCAATTTACTTGCCATTTTGTTTAGGCCTTATATAAACCTTTGTTTTGCAGATCCCAGATACTTTAAACACAACCACTAAAATCTGAAACCAGATAATGAAACAACAGAAGCATTGCTACCACTGAATTTAAAGTAATGTCAGACTTTTTACTGAAGCAAAACTCCATTCAACTCCTTCCAAAAGCTGTAGCTTGGGCACTACTTTTCTCTCAATATACTGCAGAGAAAGACACGAATCAGTAAAATTTAGGCAAATTTTTAACATTTAAAAATCCGTTTTTACAGTTCATTTTACTGTGATATATTATTGCAGATAAAGATAATTTGAAATTTTGATCATACACAGTGAAATCAGTGCAAAGAGGCCCCAAAACACAAGAAGGGTTTCACTGAAGCTTTTGGAAAGTAAAAAGCTGCTTTGCCTGTTTCATGTACAACAATTAAGGCTACAAAACAATTCCAAGGCAGCCGCGCTTTCTTAGCATAGATGGATGAAATGGAAAGATAAGGATAATAATTTTATTAATGAGAGAAGAAATTTTATACTCTGGAGCTTTTTATTTATGGATACAGTTTTTTACACAGACTTGCTCCATTCTCTACCCTGTATCTCTGCTACCAATCTCATTCTTCATATCAGTTATCAGCTTCCCAGAAAATAATCTGGGAGAACAAATACAAGCAATCCTGTTTAAAGAGGACAGAAAAGGGATTCATGCTGAGACACACTGACCCCAAAATCTTCCCCTGAATAACTGACCTCTGGGATAGAATCTGCCTATAAATAAAACCTGCTCTTCCCAGGCTTGAGACATTCTGCTGTCCACCTGGCACAGCCCTGCACATCACTGGGACTGCAGGGCTCTAAACAGGCTCTAGAACTGTAACAGCAGCATGCCTTTGGTATTTCTACTTTCCAGGGTTTGTGCCACTTGCAAACACTACCAGCAGGTAGCTTCTCTCGTGAGATACATCCCTGTTAAGAATATTAATTACATTCCTGGTAAGAATACAAAGGAGCACTAGATTAAGAGCAAAAAAAAAGCCACATCAACACAAGCAGTTTAGAGCAGATTATTTTTTGGTGCAAAGTTGTCTTGTGTTTATGCTTGCAGTTTTTCAGTGTCTGTGACAGATTTTAAGGAATATTCGGATGCCTAAAAATAGTTGCAGTGTATCTCCCTGCACTTTTGAGAGAGCATCTGAAATGAACAATGTTTCCAGCCACTCCAAAATCCAGCCTGTAAACCAAGCTCCTAAATCTTGTGCTGTGCACATTAATACAAAACCCCACTGTAGTATGGAATGACTATTATTATGGAAATGCCTATTTTAAAGGAAATACAGGTTTACTTACTATTACTATTTGGTATGTAAATGTATTTCCATTATCAAAGATTCTGAGGAACCTTCTCTTCTTACCTGTATTAGGATCTTTTACTACAATGTCAGAAATCTCAAAGAGTTTGAGAGGCAAGGGCATCTTCCTGTTGGAAGCAATAGTTTTCAGCAGCCCGGGAAGGAGGGTTGTACGTGCCACCTGCAGGACAAACAGAGATGCTGCAAGTCAAATCCCTTATAAAATAGCCCATTTTCTTCTTTTTTGTTTTGTCCATTCGTAACAAGACTTTAGAAGTAGTCAAGTGTAAATACTGCACTTATCTCTTATGTTTAAGCAACTTTGATTTAGAATTACTAAACCTGGAAATGTACATTCTCACCATGTTCTGTATACTGCCTTTTCTTAAGGAGTTTTATATGTCAGCTTAAGAACTGGTACCATTTAACAGGTGGTTTAGTCGCAGTGCAGGGAAGAAAAATAATATAGAAAGCGAAAAATTCCCATAAATTTACTATCACTTATACAAAAGGCAAATTCTAAGTGCAGTTTTGGAAATACCAAGTGTTATCTAAAATGTTATCTTTATACTACAGGAAAATGCTATGTAATATTCAATCATGGACACCTGAAATCTATAGAAAATGTGTTCAAAGATCCAAGAGACAATCACACCTGTGAATGTACCTGTAAGGAAAGTAACATTTCCTGTGTTCTCCATTCAAATACTTCTTTTGAATTGCACCTTATTTTATTTGTCAAACTAGAAGAGCCTGACTCAGTGAATCTAATGTAAGAGGGGTGGCAGTGACTGTCTGCTCCTGGACTGCAGGTTAAAAGTCAGCATGTGCTCAGCCACAGTTACTGCTCATGCTTGGTCATGCAGCATTTCTGTCTGTTTATCCTACTCTTCTTAACCAAGGAGGAGTTCCAGCTGCACACCCAGTGTAAGATGGACCCTGGCATCATCCTGCCCTTCCCTTGCTGGCAGAGGGTAGGAGATGGGGAGAGTCACCCTGAGAATCTCCTCCCACCTACCATCTAAAGCTGAAAGTTTATAGTGTATCACAAAGAGCAATCCTTCCCAAATTTTCAGAGTGGCCTGAGATTGAAGCTATTCTTGCCACAAGGAATTATTATCCATCCAATAATAACCCTGATTAGCAGCACTGCTACTGCAAAGGCCTGCAGTCTTGCAAGAACAGGAGTCTGAAATTGTATCTGGCTAGAGGGGTGTGATGTTTTCTCTTTTTGTTCACACTTTATTGTTTGCTGGGGGTACATTCTACATTGCTCACTGTAATCACCATGTTAAATTATAGAACTGAACAGGTGGTAATGGTCTAAACAGGTTCCAACAGTGTCCTGCATAACTGCTTATTTGTGGTACCAAATAAAAGGTGTGCAAAATTTCTGTTCTTGAATCTCAGAGCAGCAGAAGACTGTCATCAATATTAGAGACAAGATCTAGGAAGGTATTTCAGAAACTCAGAGAAATCAGATGTACTGAAGGTCTTAAGGGAAGAAAAAACCTCCACAAATCACAAAATATTAATACCTAACAGACTCCTGAAACTTTTCAAAACCTTTCTAAAGTGAGTTTACCTTTGTATTTCTTAGGGTAGAAAGAAAATAAAGGGGCCTCTAAATTTACATGCCTTGCAAACTAAAGAAAGCATCTTAAAAGATCTAATGACACTCTTGAAGATAAATATAAAACCTATGGGAACACTCTTTGGTAGTTTTAGAATTGTTGAGAATACCCCATACTTGAGTTCTCACTTTCTGCTCTAGCTAAGATCAAATGATCTAGAAAGGAGTACTAAAATACTTCAAGAGCATCAAAGAATTAAAAAAGCTTAAAACAAAATGAGAGTAATAATGATCAATATTTAAAAAAACACCAACCCAAATGTTTCCTACCCAAAACTCAGGAAGTTTAGAGATTGCTAAGTCTAATAGCTCCTTCTATGTTGAATAGGTTTTCTAGATGAGGGAGCTGATCAACCATCTGGGCTTTTCTGCAATAAAACTGCTCAGTTTTGCCACATTCTGCCACCCAGAGTATGGTACTTTGCTTTCTTGAAAAGCTGATAGTATTTCACACCAGAAGAGAGATTTCTCAGTGGAGTAACAGGGGATGACACATTCAGCACATAAATCTACACCAGCTCTTTAATGCAGGAAATGTAGCTTATAGTTCATAAATTTTATTTCCTGTAGGTTCCTTTCTCTCCTTTTTCAATGTAGAATCCATGACAATATTGCTTTCCAAATGCAAAGGATCTCACCTGAAATTCTGCTGTTTTGGGGTTTGCTATGCGCACGGCGTTGGTTGCAGAGATGTCCATGCCAAGTTTATCTGCAATATCTTCCTGAGAACACTGAAAATGAGACAAAAACCTATCAAGGTCAAGTAGTTAAAATAGACAGTAAGCCAGGGATGAAATCTGGTTATCAAGAATGAACAATAGAATTGTAGCACTGCCCCATAATATATCCTCTCACACGTAACACTCATAATACAAATTAAGCCCTAGTCTTTAGATTAAGTAGGCAAACTGGTTGATTTACAAGTATTAATTACTAAATAAAATACAGCTGGGTTTCAAAAAAAAAAAAAAGGCAAGTGTTTATTTAGGCTTCTGTCACGTATTGTTGTCAATTATTTTAAAAACAGGCTCAGATTCCTGCACCCTGACTTGCAGTGGGTGAAGTATTCTATTCTGAAAATAGCACTTGTAGAGGGACTGGTATTTGTTCTTTCACACAAAGTACAACAATCCCTTGAGGGGCACTTACATAAAGCACAGTACTGTCTATGAAAAACAGTTCATATGGCCAAGCCTTCCATTTTTAGAGCTGCATAAGATTCTTGTAGCCTGTTCAATTTTTGGGGTTGAAGTATTTTTAAAGCCTGTATTCTAAAGGTGTATTTTTAAGCTGGTCAGTAAAACAATATTCATTTACTTTATCAGGCTCACCCAATGTCTGTGCACATACTGCAATAGATGCTACTTTCCAAGATCCACACTTCAGATTTCCAGAATTTATAGCTTTATTAGAGTAATAAAGAAACCAGTAGCAGACTAGGCATGTAATTGAGGATTTGCTTGTGTACTGCAGTCTCCCAGAAGTGTTCCCTTTGCACTGGCAGCACTCACGAAGTGTTTTCATAGACCAACTGTCAGAAAAATGAGCAGATGATACCATCTGAAAAAGTGGATTATTGAATAATCATTTTAAAAAATCCCAAATTACACAAGGAATGCTGAACTCAGGAGGAGTGAACTGTGTAAAACAGTTTTCAGATGTGTATCTAAACTACAGCATGTTACTGTGATTTAACTAAATGCATTCTGGCTAATCTGGAGCTCCTCACAGAAGGCAACATTATTGTGTACAAGTTTAATTTGGGGCTCTAACCAAGAAACAGATTGAGTGCACAAATACCTAAGCACTGTTTGTCATATAACACTGGGGTACAGAATGTTGTAGCATAAACTATATCAAAGTTATCAAAGTCATAAGCCTCACACTGGTGTTTTAATAAAGTGTTGAGGATACAGCATGTGAGTTTCATCCTGCCACAGCAGAAATACAAATATGAAATGTGATACCATAACACACTGCATGACCTTCAAAAATTCTGTTGTTGCAGTTCATAAAGGTTCTCAGTTGTAGCAATGTAATATACTAATGTAGTAATGTAATATATTACATGTTCCAGATATATTACCTATTTGGTGCTGAAAAGAAATGAACTATGTGTTCAAAGAACAAGCAAGAGTGCAGCACTCAAAAATGAATAATGAATAAGGAAATATTAATTTTTGGATAACAATATTAATGAATAAAGAAAAACTTTTAAAGCTTGACTATATGTACTGTTTCCTCAATGTGGTAGTAACCACAGGTTACCTCTGTCAGATATTAGCACTGCAGGAGGCAATACTACTTATTGTTCTGGTTACTTAAATGAGTTAATAACCAAATATTAAAACTGGAATATATTTTTCAAAATGAGACCAAATTTTGCTTTTGAAGCTCTATGAAATCTGAAGGTGGTAAAATTTTATTCAGTCCATTCAAATTACCAAATCTGGTTGCAACACCTGAACTTTTCAACTACCAGAAGTGTTTTAGGAGCCTGAAATGCTGCATCTTAAAATATTTGAGTAAATTAGTAAAAAAAAAAATCCGTGAGCAGATCACTCTCATAAGAGGTTGGGTACTTTCAAGGATTTATACCTCTGGTCATCTAGAAAGTTTTAGGTTCAGGAAGAAGTTGAGAAACTCCACAGACATTTTAACAGAGCATGTGATGGTAGATCCCCATATGCTAAACTGTGCACAAATTGGATATTTAGGCAAAGGCTTTGAGCAGATCTTGCAACAAAAAGGACTTTTTAAAATGTATAGTATTATTTTCAATAGCTGCCTATCCCAGTCTCCATATATGGACAGTTACCATATCCATTTGGAGGGCATGTGAGGGCATATTTAACTTTTTTGGTTTTCATAGTAAATCAGGTTCTCTGATCCATTCACAACTAAAGGGTATGAGCAAGTGGCCATGACAAAGATGACTTCCTACTGTACATTCCATTTTAGCACAACAATCCTGCTGTATAATTTCCATAGTACAAATTATGGCATCAGTTAATACCAGAGTGGCACTTGCTGCTGCAGAGTCCTAATTCTTGGTCAAAGACTACTAGCACAGCTGTAACAAATAATACCTAAAACCAGTGATAATTCTGTATTTTTTTATCTGTATTTGTTATCTATATACTATGTATCTATTTGCTATCTATATTCAAAACCCTACCTGTGGTGAAATTTACAAAGGATGTTCCCTTAGTGTCTGTGTACTGTAACTTTTTAATGGGTATTCTTAAAATAAGCTCTTTGCAGACTGAATTATCTAATACAAGGAACCGTGGACAAGTGACAATACTAAAGGAAAATATAGAAACAGGTAAATCTCAATACATTGTAGGAATACCCACCACTTTAGTAGAAAGTACTAAACTTACATGTTGGTTTTCCAGATTATTGAATTATGATGAATTTCATATCTGGTGACCAAAGTCTGGAGAAAGATTTGTTGTCTTACAATTTCATCCTATCAAGTTAAACTAAAACCAGTCCTTCAGCAGCTATTTCCCTCTCTATACTTAGAACTACACACCACATTAACAGTGACTCATTTAATTTCTCTGACCTACAAACTCACCAAATATTATACTGTGATTCAAAAGCCCTAGTAAACAATCAGCTGCCAAAACAGTACTAGGTAATACTGGTACATTTATACAACAATATATCCTCAGACCACCCTCTGCAGTTTTGATTGCATCACTATTTGAACATATAATTAAGAAAAATATGAAATCAATGTAATATACCAGGGCAAAAGTGAGTGCTTCAGTGAATCCAGCAGCTGCCATGTCCAGTCTCAGAAGTTCTGCAAGCTTATTGAGGGGGAGCTAAAATGAAACAAGACAGTTTTCAGCTTCCATCTAAAAGCATTTTGCTATTCTTTCCCGAGGTGATTCTGCCTGTTACATGATGGTGAATTCACTAGGGAGGGACTATGCTTGTGTGCTTAAAATTTTTGAAAGCATTAGCCAGCTGCCTTTAGGCTTGCCTAAGGAAATGAATCTCCCAATTAGAGATTTAATATGGGCTCCCTATTTAAACCCTGCCTTTTTTCAAGTACCAGCAAGCACTGGTCTTAGACTTATTCAAATCAGTGGGGCATCTGTTTTGTATCCCATCCATGGTAAATACTTCTCAAGGCAAAGCATGTCAAAATATTTAATTCCTAGGTTCTGTTTTCCCCAAAGCCCTTCTGGCATGCAGCAGTCATTTACTGACAACAGAGCATTCATTTGAAGGGGCAATCTTACTTGATTAGCTATGGTGTACGTTTTCGGAATCACCATCTGAATGTTGTTATAACCATAAGCTATTGCTGCATCTTCTACGATATCACAGGCATGGATAATGTCTGCTCTGGTGGGAGGGATTTCAACTTCTATATGGTTCCCATTCCCTGTGACGTGTGACTTCAAACACATCCTAGTCAGCAGCTTTGCCAGGCTTGATGGAGTTTCACTGAAACAAAACAAGAGAGTGGTAATTCATGGATTTTGCACTATATTGGCTCGCCTTGTAAAGTTATCAATGTTTTGCTGCATTGCCTCATATCCTGAGGAATCTGCAAGTGCTTTATACACTGCACAAACTTAGCATTCAAACAGAACCAGCTCAGATTCTCACTCATGAGATGGTCATTTTCCTTTACTTCATAACAGTTGTGTGAAGCCATAAAGAATCATTCACTTTCCCTGAAAGCAGCAGACACTGTAACGGAGTCAATCTAATTACCCAAGATAACCCTTGAATTTTTGATAAATTTAAAAAAAATCAGTCTAAACATTTTTAAAACAATGCAATAATCACTGTCTTCTAGTACCTTTTTCATGGTTAATAAAAACTATGTTTTCATTTGCAGTAACACACCTGATTCCTACTTTCTTGTTAATGTATTCAGGTTTCACTTTCTCTGTTCGATAAGCCAGCTCCTAAAAAGAAAGACAAAGATTTTAAGCATACACAGTGCCTACCATTTCTACCTAAGAGGATTCAATCTCAGTAATCTAGCTCCTAATTGCCATTCTAAGATGACACCCACAGAAGACAAGTGTGGAATATTAGGCTATATTTAGCATTCTAAAGTCAACAGGATTGTTGAAAATACATTCCAGTATGTGATGCAAAAGCTGTTCTTGGTTAAGCTGGAAGGGTGAGCACAGCATGAAATCCCCGTTATTGAAACTTCCGATAATTCCTGATGAATGCAAGTAACAGGGTCCCTGAAAATTCCTGGTGAGCAGTTCATCCTAAGTCAAAGCCCTAAAGCACAGAATGGTCATGCATGAGACCTCATGGTCTTGTACAGATCAAATGATTTTTAGGAGGAAAAGGAAGGAAAACTTTCTATTTCTTTATTAGCACACAAATACCTACCAGTATTTTACTTAGCAAGCGTGCAACATATTTAATACAGTTATTTTGTTTGTATTTATGTATTTGTGTTTCTAAACTTCCTGATATATAAATCTTTAAAAACCATAGAATCTGAAACTTGGGGATTTTTTCTCTATTTTATCTAGTGAAGCTGCTTTGGTTACTGCAGAGATTTCTATTTTGTTGGATATCTTTTCAGGATTCTTCATCTTTCTTCTGGTGATTAAAACTGACATTGTGAAAAGAAAAAGTTAAAATGACACTAGAAAACCTCTCAGCAAAATAAGTTTCTTTCCCTCTAAACAGTTTGTACTCCCTTGGTAAATCTGATTTTATGAACTCAAGCAGATCTGTCTCCAGTTACTTTCAGGAAACAGAAGGAATTGCTTTCTTTATACTTATTAAGAGAATAAAAATGTAAGACTCCATTACTGCAAAGGGGTCTGTCTGGGGCTCTGAACTGAACTTGTAGTCAACATTCTGCCTTTTAGACCTTTACATAGTTGTTGTCTGTAAAGTGAAACACTGAAAAATGCAGCGTTACAAGGTTATTTTAACTGAAGGGCATTAAAGCTTCCAGATCTGATAAGTGCATTATGCTGAGGCTGATTTCAGTTGTCCATAGGCTTTAAGGCTGAAGGACCTTTTCCTGATTCATTTTTCCTGATTGGAACACGTAGGTTTTAGAAGCTTTAGACACAGACGATGACCTCTGATTGCAATCTTTACCTGTTCCTGAAAAAGTTCCTATCACAGGCACTCTAAACCATAATAGTGTATTTTTAACCTCATCATAATTCAATGGAGCTTCAGAATGACTTTCCTAAACAAGGAGAAGCTGGAGCTGGAGTTATTTTTTGTGGGGTTAGAGGAGGTTCTGACTCATTAATATAGAGAAAGTGCCAAGCTGGGTTTTTACACTACACACGTCAGAAGCACCTCATGCTGCTGCAGGGAAATACAACAATGCCCCTCTTAGCAGACTTTGTGTAAATAAAGCCCTCTCCCTAAGGACAGAAATACCCCCATGCTGAGCTTACCGGATAGATGTGGGTCTTCCCATTGGGATAAACCACTTCCACTGCTTCAACACTGACAGAGACAGGAAAATGTAAGTAAAACTGTTTTTAACACATGGCCCAAATGTAACGTCCCTCTGCCTGGAGATTTATACTCACGTGAATGGCTTCTCACAATATTCACTGAACATCGTGACTATAACATCAAGAACAATTTTTGCCTACAAAACATAAGAATCACATTGAAATCTGTCATCTACTTGTGCTGAAGTAGACAAAATACCTTAACAAAAAACAGGGAAAATATCTCATCTTACACCCTCTTAATTCTATTCTAATTTCCTAGCAGTCTAGAAGACTAGATTGAATTTTTTTAAAAAAAAATTCCTTCTGATGCAGACATTTGTGCAAAAGCTTGAAAAATCTTTGGTTTTCAAAGTTCTGAAGCCTTTGTGTATCTTTTCTAAACTCTGTTCTTTAGAAACACAGGATTTTTAGTACCATTTGGGACTGGGTCTTCCCAACCTTCTGTCCAATGAGTCATTTTATTGAAGTCCAAGTGAGAATGGAGAGGCTGAAGGACTTGTATTGTTTAGCAATACATTATCAAATAACCTTGTTTGCAATTTTTTTTTGTTTTACAGTTAATATTTTAAGAGATTAGTATAATGAAACATAATAATGAGATTCAGATTAACTTCTCAATCCACAAAGGGGGTTTTTTGATGCCTGGCAGTGTTAATTTCCTTCATGTAAACAGAACAACACTATATTTATTTTACTATCAAGACAAGCAGCAGCAAGAAACAGTTATTTATTAGTTTGCTTAGAAGCCATTCCCCAACATGCAAATTTATTTGTGTTGTTAACATACTGTTTTGTAGTAGGGTAAGTTAAAAGCAGTTTTGCTCTTAAGCATCAAGTTACACACTTTAGAGAAACTGTCAATGAATGCACAACCTATTCAAGAACAGGCAATTATAACTCCTCAGCTTTCATGCTTCAGCTTTGAGTTACAGAATTTGCATACAGAAAGACTTGAATTTAGCAATTATTTGCACGACATCCCTGCTTGATAAAGATAACTAAGTAGAAAAATCCTTGTCTTTCTTCCCTCAGCCCAAATTTTCAGTAGGAAACAAAATGAATCTTTGCAAAGAGTGTTCTGCCAAAACAGGAAGTCTTAGTAAATTTTACTCTTTTCTAAGCTTTTCAGATTTAGAAAAAGTGCTCAAAAAGAACAAATAGTCTCTAATTTACTTGAATTATTTTCTCATACAAGCTGAACACTTAGTGTCAACATAAAGATACAGTAAAATCAAAATTCAGTGAAAACACAGTGTTATTTATAGGGCAAGCCTGAAACAGTTTCCAGGGAATTCCACAGTATTACAACTTTTGTATTAGAAGGTTGGCTCCATATAGTAAATGCCTTGTTGTAGGTCTTTGTATTGGAGCTCTATCATCCAAAGGGAAAACAATTATATTAAAGCATATCAAAAGCAGGAAAGATTAATTTACCTTTGTAATATCTGTGCCTGTACATTCAATAAACACATTTCTGGTATTTAGGCTTATTTTTGTATGATCTCCTAAAACATATGAAAATAAAAACACGTTAAGAAATATTAGTTTTACTGCAATAGCACTGACTCATTTTGTGTTAGAAAGATCATTGTCATCTTCCACAGCTTAAAAATGCCACTATCTACTGCATCAACATTCACAGCTCTTGGCAGAATAGCAGTTTTTATTTTTGAATTTATGAATCAAATAAAAAGAAAAAGGCAGATCAGTAACACTGACTGGGTTATGCTTTACACTGCAAGACACAGGGATCTCCAGGTATCCTGGCACTCAGCTGGAAAAGCCAGCTAACAGAACAGTGGCCATCTGCTGTTAGCAAAGGGCTCTGCACTGCCACAGTATCCCATCTTCCCTAGTCTCACATTGACATCACAAGTGTGATAGATGCCACTTCCTTGGGCAGGAACAAATGAAATGGTTTTTAAAAATAGAATAAAAACTATCAATAGTCATTCTGTGGTCTCCTGACACTGTCAGCTGGGTACCCTGTGGGTTGCTCTAGAGTAGTGATTTAGGTCCTAGTATGGGACCCTTCTAGGTGTGAATTTGCTTTGTCTGTACTGGGAGTTATGATGTGTGCACTGAAGCACATCCCTGGTGCACTCAAGAATTTTCTTGTCTGGAAGAAGCACCTGAAGTGTCTCCTTTGCAAACTGGATGTGAAGGCTCCCTACCAAAGTGGGGTCTACTTTGGGGTCTACTCCCTACCAAAGTGGGGTCTGTTAGTAAGCCACAAGCAATCTGGAGCAGCTGTACAGAGATCTCACTCTGCCTGTTAGGTACAGATGGGCAGTGCACACCTGCAGTGAACTCCATGGCTGGGAACCATGCAGGAATGGGCACACACAGTCCTAGAAGTGTGGGATCGTGCCAAATCCAACCCCTTTGTCCTTCTTGCCTTTCCTTGCACCATTCATTAATGCAGATTAATCCCCCACCAGAGCCAAAGAAAGCATCTGGATATACATGGACATTCCTGCTTCCTCTGTTTGACTCTGACTTAGCTTCCCTGTTTGAGTTTCCTATCTGAGAAATTAGGTCACAGCCAGACTGGAAGTTAGGTGCACCAAGGATTTTAGGATTGAGGGATCTTGGACTCCCTTACAGCTGTGCTGTATCTCTTTGCAGATGGAATGTACTCAGCACCTCTGGACATGTTTCAAAGCAAATATGAGCCTTCACTTCAGTGCCTGTAGATAATCCAAACAACCAATACTGATGTTTACACTGCAATATCTGTTTAGAAAGCACCTCTGACCTGGAAGCCTCTCTTAGATACTGTTCTCTAAAGCAGAGGCAGGTGCTAAATTCAGCTCAACCTTTTTAATTGATAAAACATAAACAATATGCAATGCTTATACATGGAACACCCCCAAGGTGGAATGAGCCTAACACAGAAGGATCAAGCACAGTGGTTGACACCATCCTCAGTTTAGAACAGTTACTGTTAGCAGTCCCTGCCAGAGAGTTTGAGCTGCCTTTTAAGAAGATTTGGGTTAGCTGGATAAGGTCTATTAGGAAGCATACATCCAAAGAGATTATCACTGCAGATTAATTGGTCAGGGAAATTTACTGATTCCTCACCTGTATTTCAGTATATAGGTATACTGAATTATCTTTCTTTAAGGAGTAATTCTTGCCATGCCATTAAATGGCTTCAGTAAACCTGGTTCTCAAAAATCACCCGTGGTTTCTTTTGCATTCAGAGGAAATCCATGATCAGAAACAATGCAAAAAAAGTCTAGAACAATTTATTCTTTTTAAGCAATTAAAGTCTCTTGAAATCATTTAGTGTGATAGCAGTAGGACCCACAAAAACTAGTTCCCGTTGTTGGTAAGTTCCCTGCTGTGACCTCAGAAAACAGAGTACAAAGCTGCAGTTACCAGTTATCGTTACCAGTTTACAAAGTAATTTCTTGCCAGGTTCTTTCAGCCGAACAAAATGTTTTCATAACAAAAGTTCCTGTCACAAGGAACTTCATTGAGTTGGGGAAGATTATGAGAAGCTCAACACAGAGTTTGCAGTAGGACTTTTACACCCTTCAGATGGAGATGAGAAAAAGGAACACTAGGAGCCTAGGGAGGGAGCAAAAAATTTGACTACCTTTACACTGAAAGAAGGAAAGAAGTCATTATGAAATTGTAAGTGAAACAATTTTAAGAAAACATAATCCCTATGACACATCAGTGTTTCTGTCAGACACTAATTCACACGAAAACCAGCAGTAACAGTACAGAGCAGTCACAAATTAATCTCACCATTGATGATTGGAGGCATGGACAGAACAACCCCATTGCTGTCATAAATGACAGGGTAACGTGGCTTGTTTTCAATCAGGTGCAAATAGTGTCGAAGGTGGCTGTCAGTCTGCAGAAACAAAGCACAGCCTGAGCTTCACTTCAGCTCACAGGTGAACTTCCACAGAGCCACAATCCTTTGTGAGTAATTAAGGGGAATTTTGAAGGTGGGAAGGATTGGGTTAAAGTTAGGTACTTTACTAGCAAAGGGTGTTTGCTGCCAGCAGTAGGTAAAGTTTGAAATGAGAGAACTGGATTCTGGTTTTCTTCAGAAGGGCTGAAGATTATTTAAGGATTCTCTCAAACCTGTGTAGGCCATGCTGTCCAAATGATACCCTTGTTCACCACAGCAGACAAGCATTGCCAAATATCCTTAGTCTATAGGAACTCTTCTTAGAAGTGATAAAAAATTAGCACTGCAATACTTTTAGGTATAAAGTGCTGGATACTGGCACATTTATACCTAAATTTGATTCAAAAATTACATTTGTTCTAATGATATAAGTATGTGCTGTACCAAAAACCTAATTTTCTTTTAGTCTCTCTGGTTTCTGAGCTCTCTTACTCTTCAGTCAGTGATACCTGAGGAATTGTCTCTATGGGCAGTATTTGTGTTCCAGCAGGCTGTATACTGTAATGACAGTGATAAATAGCATCATTTTCAAATGCTGGCATTGGAACTGGCCCACATAAACATTGTAAAATCAGACTTGACAGGCTCTTTTCCTAGCATTTGCCTGGTTTTATCAGGATACTGAACCAGGAGCAGTGCCAGACTCAACCTGAGCCTTTTACACAGCCATGCTTGCCTAATACACAGTTGAGTAAATAATCCAACATCTACCCCAAGTAAACTGGCAAAATGAAGGTAACATTAAAAAATCTGGTAATATCTACCTGAAATTTTTCCTACCCTTGTACACCAAATATTTATATGCAGTAAATACACAAGCTTTTTACAGTATTATTGAGAGCATCATGAAAAGCAATCTTCATGTTGATAAATTATAAGTTTTCTACCAAACTCATTGTGGGAGCTGCTCTTAGCCCCAAAATACCTTTGTATTGAAGGTATTGAAAGATACATTGAAAAATACCAATATGTCTTTCACAGACAATAAAAATAAAAAAATTACCATGCATTGCTCATGATAAGCAAAATATGGAATGATCACTGGCTGTTAAGCTACAGAAGATAACTGCTTTATTTGTAAGAACAACTTTTAATAACCAGGATATGAGAGATATTTAGCCTTGGAAATTTATCTTCCTCATTTACTGCAACCAGTGTGAAAAATTCCACTTACCCTATACAGATCCATAATTTGTGGGGCTGTGTACTCCTGGGATTGATTCAAGGGTTTAAATTTAATTTCAGAAGGTGCTTTGGCTGTAAAAGTAAATGGACCAGTGATGGTGTCCAAGTCATGGGTACCTATTGCTACTAATGCTCTTTTCCTAGAAATAAAGAAATAGGCAAAATAATGTTTTTACTAGTTATACTTGGAGTTTCTTAGAATATGATGCTCTATATTTCCATGCATTTACAAAGCTTACTGAAAAAGCAGAAGGATAATTTTGAGAAGCCTAGAAATTATTTGGTGAATAACATTTTAATAAATATTATTATGAATAACACCACAACTGTCAAGGGAAATCCAATGGGAATGCTGCTAAACATTTCTGTCTCAACTGTTGAATGAACTGTAACAGCTATTTATGTTGAACAATATCAGCAGCAGACAAAAACAGGCAAGGAAATGAGAAGGATCAAGAGAGTTCCTCTGGAAGATTTTCCTTGGCATAACCATAACACCTCTCTGCAATGCAAATGTGCAGTCTTAACACATGATAAAATCACACCCACAGATACTATACACTACTTTAAAATGAAGCACTAACCTGCAAATATTTTGGTGCAGTTTCTCTTGGAGGTCGATGAAGCTGTCATAGCGCTCCTTGGTAAAGGTTATGTTCCGGAGGACGGCAGCTACAGCGTGGGGCCGGATCTGGGCAGTCTGCAATTCCCAACAGCAGCATGCAGATTGCAACAGAGCACCTGAAACTCTGATTTCAGCTGCATCTGAAACTTTGACATGACCTGGTACTAGGTTCACCCCAAACAATTTGTCTATTGCTCCTCCCCCTCCTCATTCTAAGAATAGATCACAAGGAGTAGAGATATTTAAATTTCTTTAGCTCTTGCTCTGCAAATAAGATTTCCAGTCTCACTGCTCTTACAAAATGGTACTGATACGGATCTTGCTGCTTCAGCAACTCTCAATACATTCACAAAACACTTTTACCTGTTCAGTGATAATCAGCCTCTGACCTTCACCCTCAGCTGGTATTATCTTTTCGAACCTAGGGATATTTATCCTGAAACAAAACCAGAAGTAAGTCTGCAGCTGAAACGCAGGAAACACTCCAAATGTAGCAGCAATTATACATACAAAACTTTCTTGGTAATGTTTCTTGGCATGTAATTAGCCAACTGTGCAAAACTTGTTTTTTATGGGATGGTAAACAGATTACTGAATTAGAAAGGAAGAACTCAGCAAGATAAAGTCATTGCAGAAAAGGGAAATAAATGATTTGTTTTGGTATTTATTGCAAAGGATCACAAGGAAGTTTCTCTGCAGGAGTTCTTTACAGAGGATTAGTCTCAAATGGAACAGCAATTGACAACTTTCTAGAACAGATACAAAACCCAGTAACATTCTAGTCTAGTCTTTTTAAATTATGCAATACATCCTCTCCAGAGGAACACCTGATGCATCTGATCTACACACATAATCACACTCAAAATCCAAGCAAGTAGGAAGTTCTGTTTACTATTTTTATTTGCTGCAATATGGGACCAGAAAGGACCCATATTTCAACAAATAACAAACAACACAGAAATCTCACAGAAATCTGCCTTACCTTTCCTTAAAGACCTGCAGTCCTCGGACCAACCCCTCCAGGCAAAGCAGGTCATAGCGGTTGGCAGGAACATCAATTTTATAGAGAACAACATCAGACGCACCCTTTGCCTTTTCTTCGCCTTTTTCTTTACTTATAATGTCCTTCTCAGATGTCTGAAATTAAGCAAAAATGTGGTTTTAACCTGATAGAGCTTAACATTGACAGCAGTATGATAGTGATATGATAAGAGAAACTGTATCAGTTAGAAGTTTAACACTGTAATCTGCATTTATACAGCAAATGGACACACCAAATACAAGAAACAACATAAAACCTCAAATTCAGAAAACCTCCAGAAAGTACTACAATATGCCATCTTGGAGTCTCTTGCTTCCAAAGCAGTAACTTCTGTAAGCCTGAGGGGCTTTTTCCAGATTCAAAACACCTGTGTGTTAATACAGGCCATTACAACACCAGGGGATGTGCTGGAAACAAAAGCAATGCTGTCAATATGCTACATCTACTCAAAAAGCAACAAATAAAAACATCACTTACAATTTCATCAAGCTCCAAACCAAACTCAAAGCAAAGCTCATCAAATTCTTCATCCGCTGTGAAGGAAGAGGTGAATTTTGGTTAATAAGCAGACCTCAGACCTAATTTTTGTGTGTGAGTTAGGAATATTTTCAAACAAGATAATAAATGCTATTTTGGAAAAAAAAAAGGTAGAAGTAATTTAAATAATTTCCCTTATATTTGCATCTGAGTAGCAGCTTTTTTAGTACACATTTGATTTACTGACATGATATTCTGACAGTCACAATGGAGGGCTTCTGATCTTTGGAGCTCAGCTCCTCAGCCAAGTCTGTCAGAGCAACTCTGGCCTGAACAGATAATGAAGGGAATAATTGGGCAGCTTCTGCTAAGTGCTCCTGTTCTGGTCAGTCAGGTTGTTCCACAGACGTTGCATCAACTGCGTCTTAGCATGTGAGTTACACAGCCCTGGTGTGGCAGTGCAGATCTGCACCGGGCTGCCTGAAGAGCCTCAGTTCCCGTCTGGTCTAAACCACTGCAGGTCCTGAATGCTCCTTCAGCCGACCTGTTCTTAAATCTGCTTCCTGAGCCGGGAAGGAAGGACTGGATAGACCCACGCTATTCACTGCTCGCCTTGCCTGTTCCCCCTTCTTTTCTCTCCTTCTTCGTTTAACCAGAACCTAAAACAGACAATGAAACTCCAACCAGGAACGGCCATGTGGAGATGCGTGGTTCCAATTTCCCGAGAGATTTGGGCTCAAGCAGTGCGTGTCCGGGCAATGGGCTGGAGGGGCCCGGGATAACACATGGCTGTGCCTGGCGTGCCGTGGGCTGGCAGGAGCAGGCGGCAGAGGAGCCACCGGCGCTCTGAAGCCTGAGCTTCCCCAGGAGTCCCAGAGCAGCCCCGGGACAAGGGACACGCAGGGCGCAGAGGGCGCGGAGGGCGCGGCCGGCGGCACCGCGCGCGCTCAGGGCCGTTCCTGGTTGGAGTTTCATTGTCTGTTTTAGGTTCTGGTTAAACGAAGAAGGAGAGAAAAGAAGGGGGAACAGGCAAGGCGAGCAGTGAATAGCGTGGGTCTATCC
>JANPWX010000060.1:2437823-2463135 GCA_024734555.1 Trochalopteron elliotii | reverse complement strand
GGGGCCGCGGCAGAGCGGCGCGCAGCGGGCAGGTGCGGCGGCAGGAGCCGCAGCCGGCAGGTCCGTGCCTCCCGCGCTGCTCTCCATCAGCATGAAGGTCGAGTTTGCCCCCATCAATATCCCCCTAAGGAGGAGGATCCAGACAGTCGCCGTGCTGCAGTGGATTTTCTCCTTCCTTCTGCTGGGTAACAGCCTTCCTCCTCCCTGCCCCTGCCCCAGAGAGAAAAGGGCGAGAAGCGGCTTTTCCCATGACCAGCATTAGCCGTGGGCATCGCTCGGTGCCAGCCCCTGGCTCCACGTGTGGGTGCAGAAGCGGCCGGGGGCGAGCAGCTCCCCGGCGATCCCCGGGCGGGCAAGAGCATCTCACTTCTTTCTTCCCTGAAAGCTTGGGATGCCTTTTTCTCTTTCTGGGGGGTCTACTTCTTTCTATGGGTTCTTTTTCAAATATGATCCTAAAAAGCTAGTGTCTGTGGCTCTTCATTGAGACGTCCAGTAACTCTGACAGCAACTATGTTATTGAACTTGAGCATAAAGTCTGGTACATGACTAATGCTGCTTTCATTCGTGATTTCGTTAAATAACTTTATATGCTGTAGTTCAATAACATTCTCATTTAACAAGGTAATGAAAATTAATGGGCATTGTCAATGAATTGACTCAACTGCAGACACTTCTGTAAATATATGAAAAATATCCTTACTGGCTTAAAGAAAGTGTTGCTAATTCTACTTGGTGATATTTTTCTACTGATTGTTCCTCTATAATTGATGTTCCTAATATCTTAATAGACACCTATCACTAAACACCTATTCACTGTAGCAAATTGTATTCACATGGATAGGTATGTCGAATTTGATGAAATTAATCACTTGATAAGGTAAGATAAGCCTTAGCTCTATGAGACTAAAACCGTGGATTGTATAAATTGGGAAGTGGTTATTGAATAGTCTGTTCTGAGGTACAGAGCCACCTGTGTATTACTGGAAATGCTGGAGCACTTCATGATTGTCTATACTCTAGGATTTACAAAGAGAAAGGGAGTGTGCACATATCTTCCTTGGCTGTCTTGCAAATATATTATCCTTCAGATGGTCCGATGTCTTTCAGATTTTATTTTTTTTTAGGTTGTTAGCCCACACATGAAAGATTTGGGGGAAGTATGGAGGGTATGAAGCATCTTCACAGATCATTCAGCAGATGTTCTGTTACCTCTAAATTATATGTAGCTAGACAATAAACAGTTTATGTTTGTGGCTACATTGTAGTCTGTACTTTTAATTTTCTGTTATTGAATTAGGTCTTGGCATGAGCCATTATTTCAGTCTCATAAAGCAGCGGAAGTTCAGGGGCAGTGGAAGAAAACTTTTTTTTTCCTCTAATATAGCAACACTGCTGCAGAAAAACACCTCTTCCTGTGCTCACTAGAAGTGATCAGGATGCAGAAAATCCCCTCTCTGTACTCTAGTGGGCAAAGTAGGGAGCTGTCATCTGCAGCTGGCACTGCCTGGGAATGTCAAGGAAAATCAACTTGGAAATGGTCTTATGGCTGGTTATGTTGAGTATAGTGAATCCCTGTGATCATGCAAAAATGGATTTGTGAGAATGCTCGAATAACAATTTGATTCTAATAATAATTATCTGCCTGTGCACCATGAGGATGTTTATCTTTAGAGCTGACCAAGGTGACCTTGTCATCTCGTAGGCGGACGCTTTCAGTGATAGGGCAGCCGGTGATCTGGCCAAAAAGTTTCACTTAGCTGCAGGAAAATTCAGGTGGATGAATCCTAAATCACTTAAAGCAGTGAGAAATGGGTTAGTTTCTGATGTTCTGGACTGTCCCTATGTCTGGATTTTTCAGTCTTTTTTTTTTTTTTTTTCCCCCAGACAGACTTTGTTTGTAACCTTTGGATTCAATAGTGACACATTCAAATCAGGGAGGGGATGCCTCAGGACAAGTGAAATACTGCATGAATTCATTACAGAATAAGTTGGAGGTTTAGGTGTTCTTTGGGGGTTTGTGTTTGACTGGAACTAGTTTATGTCAAGCACAATTTTGATTATCTGTCTAGTGTTACATATCTGCCTGTGAAAACTTGAACAGATAATGCCCTGACAAGTAATGATTCATGATAGAGATAGAGGGATTCTGTTTAGAGCGGTGAATAAATGGGGTACTGGCTTAGCTGCCTAAAGTTGTCCATCTAGGTGTGTTGTAATGTGCCATAGAGTAGTGAAATGAACTATAGGACTAACACATGAAGTAAAATAACTCTGAAAATTGGTGCCCCGAATGACAAAAACTGAATTGGTCAATGATATGCTTCAAATCTGGGGAGTGACATGTGTAAAAGTGATTTTGCACACTGAGTAAGCTGTAAGGGGAATCTGAGCCTATTACAACTTAAAATTCACAATGTGACTTGGATAAAAGACTCTTGGTTTTATCTTTCTGGCTGAAAAATGTAAAAAGCCCTTGGTCTCCAAGCTTGCTTTGTTGTAATGCTGCATGGTTTTCTGAGGCTGTGGAATTGATGACTGAAAATACTCTCTTACTTGTGTGACTCACAAGCTGGCCTGAAATACAGACATGCAATAGTTGTTGAAGCCTAAATCTCATCTCCACTGTAGAAAGAGTGAATCAGTCTAGAAATACTGAAAAAATAGCAGCAGCAGCCTGGTACAAGCAAAGTTCTGCTTCTTCATGCAGTGTACCAGCTTGGGCTGGATCTGCACTACAGATCCATTGCTTCTGCTCTGCAGCATAAGCAGAGTAAACATGCCTCTGTCTCAAAAAAGCTGTACAGATGTGCACAGAATTTCATTATATACAAAAGGAGCCTCTTTAATATTCTGGCTGTAAGTTCCTGTGCTTCCTTGTTCTGTGCTGCAAGCTGCCAAAGTTCACCCTCAAAGGGAAAAGACATGTTTTCATTTTAGCAGTGATTTGCCTGTTCATTATCCAGGGGCATGACACCAGAAACAAAAATAAGTTCTGAAATACTGGGATGTGTATGTAAGAGTTTCTGGATTAAATGAGAGAAATGCCCATTGGCAGATTCCCACCGTGTATTGGCTGAAAATGCAGTGTGACTTTCTATCTTGTGTTCTCCAAGTGCAGCAGACCAGAAAAGTTTTTGTATAAGTTCCATGAAAGAGAAAAGTCTTTTAACTGGGCTTCTGTGCTTTGAAAGACAAGTGCTGCTATCAGTCTTGAGTCCAGAAAACTAAAGCTGTTAAAACTGAAAACAAGCAAATACTAAAATCTTGCTATTTCTCACTGTATTAAGTATAAATCCAAAACAGCTTCAGGCTGAAACATAATGTCAAGCCCTTAGTGTTATGCTGCTGAAACAGCAAATACATGAAGTTTTGCAATGTCATAATATCTGCTTTATATAAAAGGCCAAAGCAGACAATTTTTACAGATGGTAGTTTTATGCCTGTAATTACAGTTATTAGAGATCCATTCCCTTGGCTGGGGGCTGACAGTCCTGGGCAAGGTCTGTCCCTGTTCCGAGCTGGTGCAACACCCACACCATGTCTGCCTGTGGGGCTGTGTGCTCTCTGTGTGCTGTCTGCTCTTGATTGCTCTGTACAATTGTCCAACCCCACCCCAGGCAGAAAGTCACCTGGAGAAATAAAATCTCCAAGCCTGTAAGTGCTGCTGGACTGACAAAGCAAAGAGGTTACATAACCCCCATTTTTGTATCATAGGTTCATTGTTCATGTGCACTGAAGAAATTGTCACTGTCAATGAATGCAATGGGTATTCCTGGTGGTTGCAAGAAATCCATGTTTTTAAGCTTGAAAATATTTTTCTAAAGAACTTTGAATTATTTTTGCTGCATTTACCAGTATGTTTGATATCCTCCTATTGGGATCAGGTGTAGGTTTCCTGTTTCTCACACAGCAGTTGGGCATTTATCCTTGGTGTGTGTGTGAGCTGTGTGTCTCAGTACTGCACATTTGTCAGTGAGGTTCAGTTTGTATCAGGAGGTGAGTAGCACCCAGGCAGGAGGAAGATCAAAGGGTTCATTTAAAAGCAAAACTATTAAAACAAAGAAAAATCAGTCCGATTTGGTTGAAGTGGTGCTTTCCCAGTGCTTTAGCCTTTTGTTTTCCTTTCTAATGTACCCAAATCAAAAGACACTGTTTTTGAAGAAAGTAAAGCTAGAAGGTGAGTTGGTGAGCTATGTGCTCCTGCTAACTTCTGTGCCCCTGATGTGAAAATGGACAGTGGAGTTTGGCCATGTACAAAATCAAATGCAAAAATGAGCAACTTGGAGTGGTGGTGTCTTGGGCCAGACAATGAGAGAGGGAAATGAGAGTTTAACCCTCCAGCAGGGATGCCAGGGTTTTTCTCTGAGAAAAGGTGGTGATAGGGAAGAATGGTGCATCTTCTAAGGTCTACTTTTGGCGCCCAGCAGTGTTCCTGGTCTCCTCACTGGGGATTTAGGAAGTGACTGTTGTGCAGGCACCCCTGTATTTATTGGCAAAACCCTTAATAATGCAAAATTAGTATATAATATAAGGTATACTTTAATATATGCACAAAGCCACAAAATAATAGGATGAAGACATTGGTATATATTAAACTACATCCTGTTCTCCAGTGATTAAACTTCTGTGCATGTAGGATGAAGCAGTCTGTTAATTGAACTTGATGGAGACAGTTCTGAGTTGTGGATCTGGCTTCCCCAAAAGAATAGAAGTGATGAAACATTTGCCACAGAGTGAGAGATTGCTGCTGGAATACTAAGTGATTTCTGTGTTGAGAATAAAGGTGTCAGTGTAATGTCCTGAAGCAAATATTAACCTTTTCTGCAAACATGGCATGATAGTTTGTTATCTGGTGCTGATTTAATTCATCAGCTATAGCTGGATAACTAATATGGTTTTGTTCTTCCTCAAAGTCTTTTTTTTTTAAAAACCCCTCTTTTGATGCTTTAAGAAAACTCAGCTAAGCTCCATGAGCCTTTCCTAGCAAACTGGCTGGTATTGCTACTTGTTTTTGTCACTCTGTATTCATCTATCCGTGGAGTTTATTGGTGGCCTATGGGTAGGGACTGAAGTGTGATCACAGAGAATAAATAACAGGCTACTTACTGACTAGTATTTCTAGGAATGCTGCCTCTGTTACCTACATCTTAGGGAGGGAATTTAGCCATGTGTCTGTGTATATTTGTTTGTATATCTCAAAAATAACAAGAAAAAAATAACTCTGCTGTGCCAGGCCAGAAACGCTAGCTTGACAACCTCTACGTGAACATAAGTGACAGTGAATGCCTAAGCAGAAAGAAAAGAAATGGGAAATATGTAGACTAAATTTGGCAATTAGTAACTTGGGGATTTATGGTATCCAGGTCACTCTGCCTCCAAGTCACTTGTGTGTAATGCTCTGTATCTCCAGTTTATCAGTATTTGCCAGTGGAAGGTCTTGGGAGCTTGGAACCAAATTTCAGCATAAACAGGCCTCTAAAGCTTGGCATCTGAGGGTTTGTGTTTGCTATCACAGCACTGTTAAGATACAGCTTCCTTTGTAGGAATGCTCAGATACCTTTGTGGCTCCCAGTTGTAAGCAATAACCTGACAAAGGCCCTTACAGGAGATTGACCCATACTCAAAAACTGCTGGCTGCCCAGCCACCCGAGTTCTGGACATGGCTACCAAATTCCTGGGGGTGCCAACAGTTTTGCAGTGCAGTTTGTTTAAATAAACTCCCAGCTTTTTCTTTGCTGGGGAGTCCTTATCTGCCATGGATAAAAAGTGTCAGTGGGTTCCTGTGTTACTGGTGGAAAACTGTGCATTGACAGAATTGCACAGAGTAGTGGGTTTTAAACAGGACAGTACCAACATTACGTCTCTTTTTTTTTTTTTTTGTCTTTGAAGAGGTTTTCTATGTAAAAGCTGCAGAACAATATTCTGCAGAGGCACAAACTTGCTTACGGTTGCCTTGGCAGGCTGCCTATTGTCAAGTGTTGCCTATTGTCTCAGTCTTACTTCGTTGGGAATACTGGCATCCATTTGCTGTAGTTGTTCCTTCATTTGAATTTCTGCCAGTTTCTTCATGATACATATAAATAATTTAGAGAATATTTTCAGAAATTAAGGCTGATTAATTTTTTTTCCTGCATGAAAGTATCCTGTAAGTGGGGAAAATATTTTATTTTAATGTCAAAATCAACTGATCAGTGGTAGCTTGAGGGATGATAGAGAGGAGCAAAGGTTCATTAGGGATGAAAACATCACAGTAAAATTCTTCTCTGTTCCCTCCAAAGTTCTGTTCCCAACCCAGCTCAGAGACACTGTTGCTCTGAAAACTAAGGATGAGAAAAGCACTGTTGTAGATACATCAACATGGTTGTTGAAGAATGTAATTTTTCTTTTTGTTTTTATTTTCCCTGTGTCCACAGATGTAAGAAATGAGCTTTTCACCTTGCTGTTTGTATTGGTACACACATGTACTAATAAAGCCCAGGGGATGGCAATACTAAGAATCTCTTCTCTACCTGTGTACTTGCTAGGATGCCAGGGGGATAAAGATGGCTTTTTTACCATGTCCTTAGTGGGATAAAGTTCAAATTGCTGAACTCTGAACGTCTCCAGCTCATTTAAGACAGAGCAACATAACGTGTTTAGAGAGAGCTTTGCTAATTGTACGTGGGACATGGCAGGAGCTGGCTCAGAGTTCAGAGCTGTCCTGAGGTTTCAGAGTGAGCTCCTTTGCAGGGTTTTTGGAACACTGCAGAGAGCCTGTAGTACTGCTTGGGGTGAGAGCAGCAGCCTTGGCAGCAGGCACACACCTGCACTGCCCAGGCATGCTGTCCATGACTGCTCTGAGCATAATGGGCAACTTCTCCTCTAGGGACAATCTTGCATTTGGTGGCTTTCACAACAGATATTAATGAAACATTTTTGATGCCTTAGAAACTCCAAATGCATTTGAACTCTCCAATTTCCAGATTTAACCTGTGTTGTTTTCCTGCTTCCCATCTCTGGTATTTAATTATTTTATAAATTTGGTGCCCCCAGTTGCAAACTCAGAGCCTGATTAATGATTGGAGAATCAAGTGTACAAACAGCATTGGGAAGGATGGCTGCCAGTGCTGGTAGCTAACACTACACAGAGTGGATTTCATCCATTTGTTGCAAAATATGAGTATCCATGTGTTGTAAATTGGAAATGGAAGAGAAGTGGCACACCAACATTGATCCACAAACCCAATATTCAGAGTTCTGTGGCAGTGACTTGTCTTTTAATCTATATTTTCTCCTGCCCCATCACCCACCCCCAAAAGCCAATATATCACAGAGATATTTTTCAAAGCTCTAATTCAAATTCCACTAAAAAATTACACTTAGAATGTACACTGGAACTACATCCAAGGACACAATGATGAAGTAGAGTGACAATGATGAAGTGGAGTGACAAATCCTAAGTTACTCACCTTTTTTCTAGAATTTGTTTATGAATTTAGTTAAAATGGTTGCTATTTATTTACTCACCGTCTTGTCTAAAGGAGAAAACATCAGGTTTGTGTTTATAGGCTCATTGGGTTTGAGTCATCCTAAGGGGAGCTCATCATCCTGCAGGCTGCTAATTCGTTGAAATAATGAGGAGGTATGGTAAAAGGAATTTGCCTCACATGTCTCATTGGGAATGCACTAATCATCTTTGTCCTACGAGATGCTGACCTCCCCTTAAGAAGTGCTAACAGCATACCTATCTCCCCATACCTTGCATGCACTCAGGAAGGTGTCCTAGCTAAAGCAAAGCAGCAGCTTGTTGATCTGGTGTGCGTTTGTCTGTACAAGATTAAGCACTGCTATCTGGGCCTTCTCACTGCTGATGTAATTAGCTCTCACAGCAAGGATGCTGAGCTACAAAGCACTTTTCAGCCTTCTGGCAAACTGATAGTAAAAAGCCATGTGATTCTGTGTTAAAAAGGCCATGTGATTGATTCTGTGTTAAGTCAAAAGTGCTTCTGAAAGGAAGGGTAGGAAATATAAATACTTACTAATTATTGCATAACGAATTCATTTATTTATGGCAGCTAGAAAAAACTCCTCATACTTGTTTGAACTTAAACCAAGAACCTTGGCATCCTGTCCAGATTAGCATTCCTAGAAATTTCTGTAGTTTCAGGATCTCTTCTTCAAGGAGCAAGTAATGACTTTTCCTCAATAGATTGCTGTGCCCTATTTTGGAGTGATGCTGGTGTAGGATTCCCTGTGAAATTGAGTGTCATATTTCACCCATGTTACTTGTCCTGCATTAAGGATGTTCCTTAGAACTTGTTTCAGTTCTTGTGAGTTTTTCACAGACTTTGGGGGTCTGTGGGCCTCAGTTAGCTGTGGGGTTTTTCAAGAGCTCTTACTCAAGTGCTTTTCTGTGCAAGACCAGGGTTGCTTGCTTGAGGAGGAAGCAGTGAGCTTCTGTACTGAAGAACGGAGTATCTTTGAAAATGGGAGGTTCTACCCTGCTCCTGCTTTTGTTTATTGTCATTTCTTTCTCCCTCCTCAGAGCAAATATAATTCGTTATTTTTCTGCTCATATTCCTGTTAGAAATGTGAATGTTCATCCCCTTCTAGACACAAAATATGCAATTCTATTCTGAAGGCACAGTCAAACTAGGCACAGGATTCCATAGGATTTCTCTGAGTAATTATTTCAAGGTTGAGCCCCAAGTAACACATTGTATTTAACCAAGCAACTTTTTCTTGCTCTTGGAATTGTGAATAGTGATACAATTCTAGGTATCACTATTGTAGCAGGATGTTACAGTTCTTCCTGAACTGGGTTTGAAAGTATCAGGACTTACCTGCTGTTGTGTCCCCATAGCAGCACTGAACTTCACTTTTGACTGACACATTAAGTGGCTGAAGTGGGACCTCTTCGTGTTTTGCTCGTCTAGTGCATCTCCTTGGCCAGTGACAACACTTTTGGCTGGGAGTAGAACTACCACCCCCATATTATAGGTAAAGAAGCTGAGAAAGAGAAAAGAAAATGATTCCCCAAAATCCCTGTAATTAGAAAAGAGATATTGCCATGGCTCCCTTTCCCTTCTTTCCTTCCCTGGCTTTCCTTTCTTCTCACTCCCTGAAGCATTTCATCCTTCTTAGCTCTTGGTATCTTCTTTTATTTTGCCTTAAGTAAACCAAATGCTCTCTACCAAACATCTGTTGTGCAGTAGAGAGAGAAATAATAGACTGAGGTGATACACCCTTGTGATGTTTTACCCTCACTGTAACAACCCAAGGTGGAATAAGCTGAGTTCAATTTGTGTGTGTTTTGAGTAAATCTGTAAAAACATATCAGGGCTGGGCATTCAGGGTCTTAAAAGGACACAGATGTGACTAATGCTTGCTATGCTTTCATGTTTTGTCTCTTGTAGCAGAGTTTTGCTGTGGATTCTTCGTGATCCTGATCCTGGGCAACTTCTGGTTCCTTGCTGTTCTCTACCTGCTGTGGCTCTACCTGGACTGGGGAACACCATGTGCTGGGGGCAGACGGTCCCAGTGGGTCAGAAACTGGACTGTCTGGAAGTACTTCAGGGAATACTTTCCCATTCATGTGAGTAAAAGATTTCTCACAAACATCTTGGATAGCCATAAGCATGGGCAAACATCTAAGACTCATCTTTGCTAAAATTCTAATACTCACTCCAAGGTGAACTTACCTTCTTTTTAAAATGTGGGAAATCTGAGATTTAATGACCAAAGGGGACAGGGCCTGGTTTTCTAGTTGGACTGTTGGGTGACAAGATAGCCCTAAAGCACAGTAAATGGTATCCTGACACATCTATTTAAGCTTTGTTTATCTGTAAAGCAGAACAGTAGTTTTAAGTGCTCAGAAAGAAATCTATTGTCGTTGCTTCTATGTCCTGTCAATGTGCAATCTCCATAGCTGTTGTTTTTGAGGTAAATATTATAATGCCCACCACTGACTCTATTTTTCAGCTTATAAAAACTTCAGAACTGAACCCAAATCACAACTACTTACTTGGCTTTCACCCTCATGGGGTCCTGGTAGCTGGAGCCTTCGGAAACTTTTGCACCGGTCCTACTTTCAAAAATTTATTTCCTGGGCTTACTCCATATCTTCATATCATGCCCATCTGGTTTGGCTGTCCCTTCTTCAGAGAATACGTAATGAGTGCTGGTAGGTAGAAGCAGAATGTCTCAGCTGTTGCTCCATATTTTAGTTTCTGTTACAAATGTAGAGTCTATTCCTCTACTTATATATGGTAAGTTATTTTGGAAGGATCAGTGTTGGTGCTAAATTTAACCTCTATTTCATGATGAACCATTGTGGCAAAATATTTGGAAGGTTTTATTAATAGTTTTGTAAACTATATCACTGAGTTGTTTTTTCTTTCTGAAAAGAAATTGCTGGTTTTCCTTTGAACTATTAGACAGCAGTTCTGAGTACCCATTATATACAAGAGGAGAAGGGCATAATAATTTGTAATTTTATTTAGTCATTATCAGGCACTTGCAAAACAAATTCAGGTTAATCTCTTACCTGAAGGGCTTAGTCTTACAAATGTCTTTATACTCAGAACTTAATTACCTGCTTCTGATTGAAGTCCCATGTTGCAAATTTGTGTAATTCTAATTGAGATGTAAACTCTAAAGAGAGGGACCTTTTTTCTCTGTTCTGAGAAATATTTGTCATAAAGGGGTGATATTCATGACTGGCACAACAATAATAAAAGATAAAAATCACAAGCAGTCAAGTTAGGGGAACAGAAAAATGAGAATAATGAAATGTGGACTAGTGCTCCCGCCCGGTGGTTTAACACAGGAGTTATTTTATTTAAATTCACTCAACTACAGCATTTAAGTGTGTTCTGATGCACAACACTAAGTTTGGGAGACAGACATCTAACTTCATTCATGACTGCAACACAGACACTGTGATCTCACATAAGCTGTTCCACTGCTCCATTCACAGGAACATACCTAGGATGTTGCCCAGATTAATATCAGAATTACTATTTATGTACACTTCAACATACCAGAGAATGCCTTTCCATGCAAATGTCATTTCTGAGGGTGTTCTTTGAGACTTGCTAAGTGAGGGATTGGCAGTGGTAGAACATTGCAATTTTAAACACTGTATTTTAATCATTGACTGGAAGTCAGATTTACATGGTTTTGGCATCTTGACCCATGGGAACAAATATTTACCTGCAGAATGAGAAATAACTGCAGTAAAAAAGCAGACTAAAGAGTAGCCAGCATTGGAGCTTGGTTTTCACAGATATGCAGCTGATAAATGAGAGGAGACCTTGGTGTAACACAGGTCACCAGTCAAATCATAAAACACTTGCAAAATCTTCCATGTCCTGAAGGCTCCTAGCACAGTATTTCATTTCCCAGTCTTTTTCTGCTGTCTCTGAAAGGTGCAGTTGTTGCCTCTGGCAGCACAGCTGTGGCACTCCTGGGCTGTGTGAGCACAGCAGTGGGTGTGAGCACCAGCAGTGCCCTGTGTGCAGGCTGACAGCTCAGCTTCAGCAGGAGACACATTTGTCCTGGGGAAAGGCAGCAGCTTCTGCTTTCCCTTCCAGGGAAAATGCATCCTGACATGAATGATCATCACTAGAATTATTTGTGAGTCTCAGGTCAGCTGCATTTTCAGAGTAACAGTGACTGTGAAGGCATATGTGGCAAATGGATGTAGCTTTTTACTGAGGTCTGGACTTGCTCCAGTTGCAAGCTATTCCTCGTGGTGGCCAGCTCTCAAAAGCAGATCACAGCCATCTTCCCTCTCTTACAAAATTTTTACAATCCACATTGTAACGTCCCTGTCAGAAAAAAGACCAAGCAGGGAGCAGGACATCCAAAAGTGCATTTTGATACCACCTCTGTAAAATCAACAACGTAAACTAAAGTTGATCTTTAAATTGTCACTTAGATTCTATGAATTCAACACAGTGTAATTAAAAATGGCTTCTGGGTAAGTGGGACCACTATAAGCCTTTGAAATAAAGCTTAGGGCAAGAAGGAAAAGGAACCTTTGAAAGATTAGGTGCATGTCTGTTGGAAAAGGGATTTTTCAAAGCACCAAGTCTGGAGCAAGACCTAAGGAGAGGATGAAGTCTTGTACAGCAGTGTGCCTCTGATTAGAAGTATCTGGATCAGCAGGAGCTCCAGAAAAGCTTCATATAATCTGCTATTTTAGCTCAAGTATTGATGGGTGCCTGGGCCTGATTACTAGAGAATGAGCTGATGCAGGCATTAGGAGTGGTAGAAGTGAGTCTCTTCTGCTTCTTCTAATGCTGTTGTGCCATTGCCTTAGATGGAGCTGCTGCTTTATAGCTTTGAAAAGAATGCAGGGGTCTTCTTGGCACTGTAGCTCCATGTTTGAGTTAACAAGTCCTCTATACACTCTTTTAACTCCTCTGTGCCTGCGTTATATGCACCTGCTGTACAGTTTTTACCTGCTGTACTCTCAGCAGTATCTGCTGCCATTCACCTCCTCTGTTCTTGAGCACAGAGTCTCTCTGAGGGGGAGTTAAGTTGCCAGAAGAGCACACCCTGAAGAACTCAAAACTCTTGCAATAGGCAACAGCGTTTGAATCATCAGTGTGAAATCAAGGCATGTGCCCAAAACCAAATCTGTTGCAGGGTGAGGAGGTTGAGCCCAAACCTTTGAAATCTGTTCTGTGCTGTTATAATTTTGAAACATCATTTATATGTTTAAAAATATTCTTAAATTCCACTGTACTTGTACATGAAGATTCAGTGGTCACTCTTAAAATGTTTCCTCCTGAAGGAATGGTTTCTGCATCCAAGGAAAGTGTCTCACATGTGCTGAACAACAAAGGAGGTGGCCATGCATCTGTCATTGTGATTGGAGGAGCAGAGGAATCTCTGAATGCACATCCTGGAAGTCTGACCTTGAACATCCTCAAGAGGAAGGGCTTTATTAAAATGGCCCTGAAACATGGGTAGGTCTTCCATGAAGCATGCTTTGAATGCATATAGATTAATAAATATAGTTCATATTATATAAAATTAGAGAATTTAAAAGAGTCTAAGTGTCTAAGAACATGCAAATCTGGCACAGGAGCCAGTCTGTCCACCTAAATCCAATCTGGGAGTGTTGAAAACTCCCTTTGACTTTCATAATTTGTAACAGTAGGTGTTATTAGCATATCTGGTTTTATTTCAGTTGTTTCTTGCACTAGCAAAGAGTAAGAATTATGAAACAATATTAGTAAATCTTGGCTGTTTTTACTGACTAGGGCAAATGTTCTGCTTTCTGTTCTGTAAATTGAAGATACATTAAGGTAGAATTTTCTTATCATTTTAAGCAAGCAAACAAGCAAAATGGATAGCCAGGCCCTGTTTCATAAAATCACTGAAAATTATGGTCTAGGAAGATTTGTTTTCACTATTATTCTAAAGACTTTCTTTTGAAGATTATCATTTGCAAAAATAAATTCCTGGGAATTTTTTTTGTGAAAATCTCAAGAAAACTAGATATCTTCTTACTATCAAGCAGCCATCAGTGTGTAATTAAACAGAGATGATATCAATATTTTTTGAGTGATTTACACAGTATAAGATATTGTGTTTGTTCTGGACTGGTCTAGATGGTTTGTGTATTAGAACTACTGAAACCAATGATTTATTCCAGCTACACTTTCTGAACAGCTCCCAGGATTATACATTGACATGTGAAGCAATGAGAAAAAAGTTATTAGTTTTGAGAAATCTGTAAGAGCTTTTTAGGCTATTATCTGGAGAAAAGGTGGCCTCTGAGAAGAGGATCTTTCTGCTTTTACATAGAGTGCAAAAAACTAGAAACTGTTCTGTGCCAAAATTCCAAGGGTGTTTCTTATATATATCACTAGGATTCTCATAAAGAATTTGTTTGCTAATAGAATGTAATATTTGTACCCAGAAAAAAAATTCTTGTGTATTTGAATTAGGAGTTTACTGCCTAAATGAGTCTTTACTCAATTTTTGCTCAACTGTTGATTAATTCAGTGCGATCCTCAACACTCACTAGCTTTTATTTGTTTTAACCATAAAGATTAGAAGAATATTTAGGTAGGTTGGTTTTTTTTTTTAATAGGTTGGTAGATGTCTGGTCTGTTATATCACAAAGGTTGGTGGTGGTTATCTCTCATCTAAATTGATTTGTATTGAGAAGTCAGATACACCTGTGCCTCTCATAACCTTGATTTCAAAAGTATCCAACACGTAACAGCAGGAGTGGGACACTTACAAAACACAGGAATGACCCCTTTACCCCTTCACTTACTTAGTGATGGTCCTTGTCTTTCTGAAAGGGTCCTGGCTGTCCAGAGCCCTCCTCTGGGTGGCAGTTCTATCTCTGCCTGAGTGTTTGAGGGTTACATCTCACATGGTCACTGTAACCAGCAGGCTCCAAGCGATCCCTACAAACACCAGCACAGAAAGCTGCTTCTGTGTGAAGCCTGGGAATTCTGACCTCTCTGTCCAGCAGGGCTGTGGGACAGTGTGAGTCTAACAGAGCTCCTGCCCAAAGACTCAGCATCCAGTAATTGCTTCTGGTTTTGATGTCTTGTTTTTGGGAAGAAATGGGAAGAAAATTGCCAGCCCAAGTGGGAATGACAGGGCAAGGGAGGCTTGTGGGACACAGATGAGAAGACCCGTCTGCCACCAGTGCCTGCACACATTCCTGGTGCTCAGCAGCAGCAAATAGCAACACAGGAAGGAAGGGGCAATGCAGAGGGTTGTGCTCTCTGGCCCTGGCTCCTGTGCTGCCAGCCGTGTTCCTCAGCTAGGAGTTTGTCAAATGTGGCCTGAATATGTCAGCAAAAGTCCTCTGCACTTCTGCAAAAGACATTTTGGTCCAAGGTAGTATAAATATCTGATATGAAGTGAAGAAATCCAAAAGACACAAAACAAATGATGAATCAGATAACTTATCTTTAATTTCACAATCATAAGTTACTTATTTGTCTGTCTCAGCCTCCTACATAGCATCTTGCAAAAGCCTTCACCAGATTAAAACAAATCCCACAGTGTCAGGGCACCACAGCTATTGCACCACAAGATGTTCCTGTTTGTCTTTGTGTTGGAGTAAAAAGTGGAGTGTTTACACAGCCACAGTAAGCACCAGGCTTTATGATATTTCTTTTACAGGTGGCAGGGTGAAAAATCCACTGGAAAAAGAAACTTTGAGCAGACACTAGTCAGAATAGTATGTGGGAATGGTAGTTTGTGTGAGTTCTCAGGCTAAAGAAGCTGTTGAAGCAGTTGTTTTTTACTGTACAGGTGGATTTTGACTGTCCACTGTGCTTCCCAGTCAGCTCTGTCCTCAGTGCATCCTCCTCAGGCATTCACAGCTCTGCAGAAATTCATTCTGACAATGTTCTAGCAATACTGCTATTTTACAGGAAGGTTTTTCTCAAAGGTAGTGGGGACAGAATAGAGCTGAGATACAGAAACCAAGATTTAAGTAAAGAAAATATTACATAATATAAAAGAATTATTATAAAAGAATATAAAGAATTATTCAGACTGCTTAGAATGACCCTGCACTTTTTTTCTCTCAACTCTGTAGAATAGTTAATGAAACTAAGCATTAACCAAAAGCCATAGTGCAGCCAAGGTTTTCAATACCATGGTGGGTTTACCTGCTGGAGGCAACTGCACTGATTCTATCCACTCTAGCAGCTCGTCCAGGAGCTAGTCAGTGCCTTTCCTCCCAGGCTAATTCAGGAACTGAATGAGAATTCATTAGGCTGTGCAAGAGCCAAAGTGGGTTCACGTAATTTGTGTGGGTAAGAAGTGACCTCTGGTAATTTGGGATTAAGGCTACTGTTTTCGAAGAAGTCCAGAGGAAGCAGGGTTTCACTGGGAATTGGACAGCAGAGGAGGAATTTGGCATTGCACTCGTGTCTGTGAGGGTGTCTGGTTTCTATCATGGTTTTTGTGCTGAAATCAAGGGCACACATTACTCTGCTCAAAAGACAAGGGAAAGCCAAGATCTGGTTTTGATGCCACCCAGCTGGGAGCATTATAAGGTTAGCAATGAGGCTTCTTTGCTTGCCAAGGGAAAAAATGTAGTGCAACAAGGGTGGACTTGCTGAAATAGTCCTGGATAAAGACATACTTATGATATATGCAATTACTCATTTTCGTAATTCCAAACAGTCACAAATTGCAATAGGTATCAACCAACTAAATACTGCCAAAAGCAAGTTGCTAGTTGTGTGCCAATGACTTTTTTTTTTTAAACACCAACCAGCCAAGGCATCCAAAAAGCTGCTGCACATGAGAAGAGTTGAATGCCTGCTGCTGATGAAATCCAAAGCTGCTGAAACTCTCTGTGCTGGTTATTGTGAAACTGTTTCCATGCTGCTGGTGTGAACTGCAGTGCAAGTGCAGGCTGATGTAGAATTCTCAGTGTCCTCTTTGTTTTACAGGGCTCATCTGGTCCCGGTGTTTTCCTTTGGTGAAAATGAACTATTCAAGCAAGTTGCAAACCCCAAAGGTTCATGGCTCAGGAATGTACAGGAGAAGTTGCAAAAGATAATGGGCTTTGCTTTACCACTTTTTCATGCTAGAGGAGTATTCCAATACAGTTTTGGCTTAATACCTTACAGGCAACCTATTCATACTGTTGGTAAGTTCCCTGCACCTTCTCTGATGTGTTTGCAATATTTAGAAATTCATCAGTGTGCTGTTAATATCTGTAAATTTATAAATCTGTTCTAACAGAATTGATTACTGTGCATCTAAAACAAGTATGTGAGGTTTACTGTCCTTCCCAGTTAAAGGGGGCAGTTCTTTTCTCCTTTTCCCTTTTCTGTCCCAGGCCAAATCTTATTCTTCATTCTCTGTTACCCACAGGCCTCTCTCCTTGGCAATCCATAAAGAAATCCAAGAGTTGTCCAGTTTTTACGAGAGGGCTGCCACAGCTCTGCAGCTCTTGCTGTGGGTTCTGGATGCTGCAGTTGTTTTGTGAGAAGCCCAGAACCTTAATTTCTCAGCTCTGCAGAGAAGTAGCAGTTGGATGCTCCAGCTGATGCACAGCCACCCCAGCAGAGCTCTGGAGCAGGAAGGAACTTGCATGGTCCTGACCTGGTGCTCATCAGGACCGAGGGAGAGATGCAGGAGGAAAGGGAGAGGACACGTTGTGGTGCCACAGCCCTTGGGCAGGCTGCCACTTAGATGCCTTTGCAGGTCTGGAGGTGGTTCCTTCCCTCTTGGTTTTTTCTCTTGGAAAGATCCTGTCATGTTTAATTGTGAGTGTGCATGCCACGTTGATAGGCAGTTTGGGAGAGTGGTTTTTCCCCAAAAGCTTTCATTACTGCTCATCTACTCTCACTGGAGTGTGGAACTGAACATATTTTTAATGCTTTTACAATTGCTGTTGACAACAATACTTTACAAAATAGGTGATGCTGGGTCTCATGCAAAGGCAATAGCTGTCTGTCTGTAAATTTTTTGATAAATCATTTTTAGCCAGATTCTGACATGAGTGAACTAAAGAAAATTTAGCTTTTCTGTTGTTCCACAAGAGACTTTGAAGGTGGCCCTCCCTTTACATGGGGTTGACTTCATTATGGTATGAAACAAAAAAAATATTTAAGAAAAAAGCACAGCTCTTTTTATGTTAAATTTCAAGCATATCTGTGTTTTCTCAGTTCATGCAGTAGAATATTTTGAAAGTATTTAATTTTTAAAGCCCGCATTGTACACAAGCAGGCCAAAAATGTCACTGATTTTAAAGCAAAAAAGTTATCAAAGCTTTGGAATGAGATGTATTGGATGAGATCTATAATCTGCATTTTTTTCCCTTTGGGCTGATGACACCAGGACTGTTCTGAAGCTTAAAATGTCTTATTCATTGAGGCATTTCTTCATCATGACAAAAGAACAGGAGTGCTACAAATCAACAAGACCAGAGTCTTGCAACAGAAGTAATATCTCACGAGGTCCTTTGCCTTCTGTGTCTCTTTCCCCATGTTTGAGAACTATCATAATGTCCCTGTGTCCTTGGAAGTGTGTGGGGTGTTCTTGGTATGGCTCAACATGGCTTTGAAAGCATTGGCTCGGCTCCTGAGAGCTGCAGGGGCATAGTGAGCTCACCTGAGGTGATGAGCTGTGCTGCCAACACAGCCAGGTATGGGTTATTTCAGACCTGCTTCAGAAGCCATGGATCCAAGAGCCATTCAGCTAAGCCAAGGTCTGTGAAATTTGAGTGTTTTGGGCTTGATGAGTGAAGTACTTTTGTTTTTCCTTTACTTTTTTTTTTAAATTACTGCTTTTCAAAAATAGAAACAACTCTAAAATATCAAATAAGGCAAGTTCCTTAAAGCTGCACATAATATTAGAGAGATGAGTGTAGCTTTCAATCCCACAAGAAATCTTCACTTGGGAGAAGAGACTGTTGCAGAAGGGCTTGGGGGAAGTTTGCTGTTTCCAGTCCTGCCTCTGGAAATACTGTATTGTGTGTGTATTGATTTCACACCCCTCTAAGGTACTGCTCAATCCAGGGCTGGGTTCCCACCCCAGCCATATAAAGTCTGAGTTTCAGCACCACACAGGGCCTGAGAGCTGGTGGCAGCTGGAGCTGCAGCAGGAAAATGCAGGCTCAGCTCTTTGTGGTTCTGGCTAGGCTTCCCTTTAGTCATCACCATCCAATCTGAAGTGGCAACATCTGTTAAAAGGATCTTTCAGGTGCCTTTAAAAAATCCTAAGGGTGCTTTTAGCTCTCTGTTTTTCTACACTTCCTCTGTAATCCCAGTTAGGTCTGTTAAGGTCTTGGTGCTTCCAATGCAAGAACAGCTGTCAAAATCTGGTGATTGAACAACACAGGAAAGACTGAGATCATGGGAAGCTTCTCTTAGCAATCCACTTTTTAGCCATAGGCTTTTGTGGAAGAGGAGGCTGCCCTCTGGATTTCCATGGAGTCACCTGCAGGTCGCAGGCTTTTGCACAGTGCCTGGAGAACATTTTGGTTCCAGTGACATTTGTGGGCAATGGATGGTTCAGAGACACCTCACAGGGTTTAGGGGATTTATGTGCTACCTCTCCCTGGGCTGACAACCAACAACATTTCTGGTGCAGCGATATCCATTTTGAATAAATTGGAAGATAAATATTTGCTTCAGTCCTGTTCATGTGACTGTGTGGTTGAGGGCACCACTGTCCTCTTAAGCAAGTCCCTCACACTGAGTAGGTTTGCTGTTCAGATCAGAACAGAAGACAGTGACAAGGTACAGTTTTTTAAATACTGTGTTGAACTTGTAGATAGCACATAACACATAGGATTGTATCTTGAAGTGTAAACTGCTCCTTCAAGTTAAAGCTTATCACTCTTGTAATTTGCTATTTTGCTGCCAAACTGAAATGTTGGGATGGGGTTTAATTCATTTTACCTGAACTTGACCAAAAGAAAGTGAAAAACAGAGAGACTCCGGACTCAGGCTTGTGAAAGGCAGGACGAGGCCCCAGGATAAGAAGATTGTGCTGTGATTCTGCCATCTGGCTGGGAGCTGTGCTGGAGCTCTTACAGAAGGGACAGCAATTCTGCTTAAAAAGAGATGTCAGTGACACTAATGCTGTTGTGTTTGATTTACAGTGGGAAGCCCCATCCCTGTAAAACAGAACTTGAACCCCACCACGGAAGAGATTGATCAGCTACATGCATTGTATCTACAGAAACTAAAGAAATTATTTGAAGAACACAAAAGCAATTATGGCATCCCTGCACATAAATCTCTCATCTTCGAGTAGCAAATTACAATTTGTAATTCCAAATTTCATGCAAAGAAACAGTGTCTGCTGAAAGCTGTCTTTCTTGCAATCCATATTTAGCAATCTGTAATTATCCTTATGTAAGGAATACTTTTAAGAAGGGATTATTAGATGATTTATTGATTTTTATCTTATTCTGGGGCAGTGGGGGGAGGGATCATTGGGATGACAACTCGAATTTTGAGTTGTCCTTTTAGGTTCATGTGTGCCAGAAATGCAAGTGAGAGACTCCACGCAGATGTTCTTACCACCATGGTACCTACCCACGGCTTGAGCATAAGACATTGCCCAAGCATGAGATCAGTAGCAGAAGTATAAACCCAAGAAATCTGATTAGAGGTTGAGAGATTTACCAGCATTTATCAAACATGACATCAGGCTGTTCTCTGAACGTCAGAAACCCCTGCTGCTCTTTCATGGGAATGAAAGTGTATGTTTTCAGCACATGGCTACTGTAAACCACTTACATGAGAATTCAAGAATGAATAGGAGCCTTCAGCCCTGAATAGGATGGCAAAAATGGTTTGTCCAAGTCATGGAGCAGAGCAAACCTTCTGTTTGGAGAACAGCGTGTTGAGATTTTTGTGTTCATGTGTGTGCTGGGTGGTGGGAAGCACTGAATGATGTGACTTTTCTGGACAATCTGTGCTTTGGATCATAAGTTTGGAAGCAGCTTTGGTAGTTTCAGCCTCAGAAGAGATGGCAGGCACAAGAGAAGTGAGGGAATCATGTGAACTGTTCATCCTGTGCAAATTAAAAATGATCCTTTGTCAAGCACTTGCACAGAAGGAAAGGGAGCCCAATTCGTTCAGTCAGTTCTGAAATCTTACCAAGAAAAGTGTACTTGATAATGCCTTTCTTTCCTCACTGAGAGATGTGGGGAAGTATGTGTTAAGCTGATACTGCAGGGTGACACAGCTGCAGTGCCAAGGCAGTGTGAGCAGAGCTCTAGGGTGCAGCAGGTTAAAAGGATGCATTGTATATAAACCAGGTGCCTGAATTTGAGAAAAGGTTTATCCTAAATGTGGATCTCCACTTCAGAAAAGAAAAGAAAAAGAAAAGAAAAAAACCTTAGCCAAACTCTTTTTCAGTGAAAATGGCTAGGTCTTGGAAGTTACTATGTATGGAAACAATTGTAATATATTAAGGAATTTTTACATGATAAATTCTTGTATTTGTAGATGCTTTCTGTCTGCCTGCACACTTTGCAGATCTGATGTTAGTGAAGAGTTTGTTCTGCTTTATGCAGTTTTGGTGCTTGATTATTACATCAATTAGGTGCTCTGACAGGTCATGCATGGGCTTGTCAGGCAGCCTGGGCATCTTCATTTGGCTCAGTTGAGCACTGAGGTGCTCCAGGAATGGCAGCATTGGACACGTTGGGCTGGAGGCTCTTAGAAGAAACACAGCTGGGGCTTAGAGAACAAGGTAGAACTCTGGAAAGAAAATATCTTATGAATTTGAAGGTATTTAAAGAAAAGAGTGGAAATGGCATGAACTCTGACTGAACCAACGCCCCAAAGCCAAACAAGTATTTGCCAGACAGAGCAGATGTAGGTGCTCCAAAAAGCCCTCCAGCAACAAGCTGGTTTACCTTAAGAGGTCTCTGCCTTCCAGTGCCTCTTTGTCATCCGGATGTAAACAACACTGAGTCGTGCTCTCATTTTCTCTACAATGACACCATCTTTCTGGGAACCAGGGCTGGAATTTGCAGTGCCTGAAGAAGCCCCTCTTCCCTGATAGACTGTTGTCAATGTGCCCACAATTCATCTCTACCTGAACTTTCTTGGTGCTGCTATGTGTGCTTGCCCTCCCCTCCCACACCTCTGCTGATCACTGATGATCTTTGTGGTGTAGGCATCTTGCTTCCTCACTTTCTGCCCACCTTTCCCTGGGCTGAGATTTCTGGTCTCTATGCATGGAAAATACTGAGTGGTGGCTTATCATTCAGCAAAAATGGGGTTTATGAACAGGGTTTGAGAAGAGGAAGCACTGTGGCTGTGCATGTTTGACACCAGCTTAAGATCAGGATTGTTTCAGCTCTGGAAAGGGCATGTTTCTAGGGAGGTCAGACATGGCAGGTTTGTTACCTGGGAAGAGATCTCAGGGTCCTGAGGATTGTACAAAGTGATGAGCAGCTGCTTTTTCTTAGCCAGCTAGGTGAAATTTCCTTTGGATTTGACTCTATTGCCAGCCCTGATGAGTAGTGAGGGTTATTCATGAAAGAAGAATTTGAAGTCTACATCAGACTGTTCTCTCCTAGATCATCTGCTCTAATGAGATATTTCCTCTCATTCTCAGTCTATCTGTTCTTTTTCATTACTTTAATGATATAGAAGATCAGGCTATAAATTTAAAAATATTAGCATTGTGTTGAGGATGGAAAGTAACAATGTTTTCTTCTTGGTTAAATTAATCTAAACTTCTAGGGAATATGTGAATACTGATTTTGGGACAATATCTTGTCTAAAGGGTACCCTATAAACAGGCTTTCCTCTGAATTCCATGAGGAAATTATCTGTGGGCTCTCTGTACCATCCATAACTGGCTCAGGTAGAACAAGTAGGGATTGTGTTGCTATGGCTACTGATATTGTCATTGTTTTGTAACAATGGAGATGGTAAAAGAAATCCCAAAAACCCAACAAAAATATCAGACCAACAAAATCTCCAAACAAGTCAAATATTTATTGTTGCTCATTTACCACTGCGTTTTGCTTATGATGGTCCTTCCAAACTACCTTTTATTAACCAATTGTCTAGGACTATTTTAAAATAGAACTTCTGTTTCTAAACGTGATTTAAAATATTTACCTCTGTGTTAGTGTGTGGATCTGTAAAGCAGCCCTGCAATGCTGAGCCTAAAGGCCAGAGCCCTGGCAGCCACAAACCCATTTTGGCTACCACAGGCACCAATCCCAGCACTGCTGCAGGCATGAGGAAGCTGCCCACGTTTGCTGGAGCAAGAGTCTCCAGCTGCAGTTCATGCTGGACAAAGCAAGAGCAAGGAGCTGGTAGGAATGGTGACACACCCTGCCCCAGCTGCAGCTGGAAGAACTGGGCAGCACTCAGATTGCTGGTGGGATGCCACACTGCCTGGGGCCTGCTTCGTGGGGTGTTTCTCTTTGTGCCTCTTAATGCCACAGGTAATCCCAGGGAAGCCAGGCATCCATCAGCAGGAGCAGCTCTGCCTCTAAACCGTGCAAACACTGCCTCCCTACACGCTCAGGATGAAGAACCTGCCTGTTCCCTCGTGTGTGAACGTCTCTGTGCCAAACTCCACTGACACAAAGTCAGTCCCCCAGGATTTTTACTTTGTGAACTACACAGCATAGTTTACACTTTGTAACTTTTTATGGTACCTGTAAAATATGAATGTCAGTTGTTTCAATGATAGCTGTGGCAAGGAGGTGTGAGATAATAAAGGTTTGTACCAAAGTGGGCTTGTGCTGACTGGAATTCAGATGCTGGAATTCACTGCTCTTGGGTGAGGATCTTGCCTGAACTCAAGGGGTCACATTAGCTTGGCTGTCAGGCTGTGCTCATATCATGCTGAGAAATCTGGATGGATTGCTTGCTGCAGTCTCCTGAGGAGAACCTGAAGCCAGGTTCCTGATGGGGTTCCAAAAGGTCTGAGGGAGAAGTGACCCACAGCAGGGAAGGGCTGGGCTTGCAGCAACCCTCAGTCAGTGCCAAGGGGGCACAGCAGGGATGCTGGAGCATGGGAGGGTGGGCAGTCTTCTGAGGAACTGGAAATAACAGCTTTTGGAGTTTAATTCACCTTCAGTTTGAAGAAAGGTTTGGATTTTAAGTGAAAATTGCATGAAGGAGTTCAAATCTTAGTACCCTAGAAAGAACAAACCCTGCAGAGCTCTGCTTCACTCTAGGAACTGGGGAGCTAAAACCTGCTTGGAGTAAAAAATGGGTTACATTTTTCTATTGGCAAGAGGAAAACCACCCACTGGACAACAGTGATGTATTTAATGGGATTTGGTTGTTTGTTTCTTTTTTTAAGTACAGCAGCTTAATGCAGCACTAACAGCTGTAGTGACGGGTATCAATTCTAAAGACTGGCAAAGGCTAATTGTATTTTGTTACTAGCTTAATACTTTTTTTTATGGAATGATGCCAGCTTGCATCTCAGAAGAGTATAAAGAGGAAAAATGTGTTAAAAGTGGCCTTGGATTGTTTTGAAGTAGCCCCATTATGTGTGTGCACATGTGTAAATTGGAGGTGCGTCATAGTTCATCAATGGATCAACATCACATCCTGGTTCTGCTGAAATACAAAGAAAGAAGCAAGTTATACCTGTAAAGCAAGAAATGGAGAAAAACAAGGAATGGAGAGGAACTGGACATTCATGCTTTCCAAAGTGCTGCAGCAACACTCATCCTCATCACCATTGCTTGTGATAGGTAAGTGATGTTACCTCCTCAGCCGGGTAGTGGATTCTGAAGGCAGCTGGGTGGCCTGAGGGATGTAGATGGTATTTCAGCTGAGGTTTCTTGAGGTTGGTATCAATTTCATGTCAGCTGGAGTGCTTGAGCAGTGCCTGCAGTGCAGAGCCCAGAATTCCCTTGTATTTTCCCAGTTTAATAGACAGAATAGAGGTGCAGAAAAGGATGAGGAGAGGGGAAAAAAAAAAAGAGGAAATAGGTTTGCTTAATGTAGTCATATGCTGAGAAGTATATCCATTTTAAAAAGTAACTAAGAACCGTAGGTGAGGAACCATATCCGTTATGGTTGTTTTTCATACCCTTCATTAAGTTTCACAAATAGCACAAGCTTGGGAAAAGCATTTTCCAGTGCAGAAAGGAAGATACTCCCTTAAAGCACCCTAAGACCAAGAAACACTTGTTGCCCAATTTGGTGGACATCTAGCCTGGATCCTTTTTTATCTTGGACAGTAGTTACAACTAAAACTGTTGGCTAGCTGATACCTGTTAGTCCAATTTATTTTCAGTTAAATTTCCAACTGGCACAAATGGAGCCCCATTGCTTTTGGAACGGCTATGATGAAATTTAATGAACAGTCCAAGAGCCTGTCACATTGTGAGCTTTTCTTGGCTAACATGAATCAACAGTGGGCTCACCTTTGCCTTCTGCAATCAGCAAGCTGTATTTAATCCCAGGGAATAGGTGTGTTACCTGGAAATCTGGCATTCTCCCTATTTACAGAACAGAGACCATCCTCTAGAGAGGTGAATTACAGCATTTTCCAAAGGAAATTGTTTAGGACTAAGTCTTACACATAATAATGTGGATGTGCATGTGCTTGAAAACGCACTGAGGTCCACGTTAAAACAGAAGCTAGGTGATTGATTTATTGCTAAAATTTATGCTAGTTCTCGTTTCAGTGGTGCTTCTAGTGACACAGCACTGGCTTAAAAAATTTCAAAAACGTAGAGAACGCTGGCTTGCGCGGGGCGCACGGACGGAGTTCCGCGGGGCGGGACTGATGGAGCTGGGCGGGGCGGGATGGAGCCGCGGGGCGCACGGGCGGAGCTGCGCGGGGCAGGAGCGAGCTGCGCGGGGCGGGACGG
>JANPWX010000060.1:2419341-2437423 GCA_024734555.1 Trochalopteron elliotii | reverse complement strand
GCTGAGGGCAGGGCTGCGGAGGCGGGCCCGGGGCTCGGGGCCGGGGGGCTGAGAACGGCCCGTCCCCGGCCCCAGGGGACGGAGAGGGCGCGATGCTCCTGAACCTGCGTCTCTGCGTGCCAGGATTTAAGCACACTAACGCGCAGGGACGAAGTCGTGCCCTACAGTGCGTGGCTTCAGAGCGCTGCCGTGTTTCCCTCCGCCCCGAGCAGGAAGGGGAGGCAGGCGGGAGGGGAGGGCACAGCGCAGGGCATGAGCCTGTCCTCCCTTGCTCAGCCTGTGGGGGACAAACGCAGCTCTGCCTCACGGCTGCCCGGCCTCGGCGTGTTCGTGTCCTGTGCTGAGGAAGGTGCTGCTGCTCGAACGCCTTTGTTCGCTGCCTGTTTTCCTTCTGATTCTATGTCTCACCTGAAAAAAATTCTGTCTACTTACGTAGACGGAATTGTAGCCTGACATTTGAATTCCTGAGGCTGGGACGAGGAAGAAAAATACAGAAAAAGTAATACAACCATTGTTGCTCTGGAAGCTATTGAAATATGTAGCTGCTTTTTGATCTTCAGCAAAAAGAAAAAAAAAAATCTGTGAAAGAAATGTTCAATCTTTTAATCTCTCTTTTGCTTGCAAAATGTAATTTTTCAGAATACAAATCACTTAGATTTCTAATGTAAACAAAGAGTTGATGTGATTTATATTTGATTATACTATTTTAAAAGTAATGATTAAATTTTACTGCATCTGTAAGTCATGCGGAATAAAAAGAGCTTTTAAAAATGTGGAAGTTTAGTGTCCCGTGCTCTGACTCTCAGCCAGTGGTGGACCACCTTATCACATACTCTGCCATTATTACTTCCATCAGTCAAAGTTTTATCAGCCATAAACCAGAAAGAGAAAAGTCTGTAATTTGACCGTAAAACCTGCTGAGGTGGAAAATATTTGCTTAACTGTCGTATAATCCGTGGGTTGAGAAAATGGATGTTATTGCTGTAGCTGGGTTACCAATGGTGTCATGTGAAGTGCTGTACTCCTGGCTACCTCTTACAAATCAAGACAACCCATATTATTTCACTCTTTAGAACAGGAAAAGCTGAAATCCTGAAATACAACATGCCATTAATTTTTGGGATGAGCCATCTGAACACAGTGTATTTGCACTCTTTCGGGGAATAAGCAGGCCCTATGTAAACACACCTTGCTGCCAAAGGGCATTTCACCTGAGTAATGGCTGTAAATTAATCCCATTAGATTGGACTCAAGTTGAGAGAAGTGGAAGTTCCCAGGAAGGCATTCCTCCATCTTTCCACCTTCTGCTGCCCGGAGAGACAACAGGCCTTTCCAACTGGATGGTTTTCTGTGACCTCTTGGTGTTCATTTTGAAGGAAACATGTATTAGGATTTTTTGTTTGATACGTAAGTAGGGTCTAGTGGCTTGAGTTCACCATGACTCATGTCTTGATGTAAGGATGTCTTTTATGCATCTGTCCTCTGGAACTTAAAATTTTTCATCGCAAGGTGCAGAAGTGGGACAGAGGGTCAAAGCTGACAATTTCCTCTTGCAATGAGGGGGGTGATACCCTTTTTAAACTTGCCTGGCTTTCATATCCAGCTTTTGTGCCCAGCTCCTCCATCCTGACAGCAGCTGGGGAACAGCACAAGAGAGCTCTGTTCCCAGCACTGGTCAGCATCTCCTCACCCTTGAGGAGAGTGCTTTCCCTGTGGAAGGGCCCCGTTACATCAACTGCTCTCCCAACAGTAGCTGACAGCACTAATCTGCATTATATGGCATTAAACAGGCACAGTAATTAACTTGCATAAGCGCTTTAACAACTTTTGGCCTTTGAATTGCAGCCTGTCCTGTGTATGTGGTGTAGGGCCTCTATAGGTTGGGCACAGCAGGGGGGAAGGTTGGGGAGAAGCAAAGAAAGATGAAATTTCAGCTAGAAACAATCAGCAGGAGAGAGGAAGCACACAGGACCACAATGAAATAGCTGTTGTCATTTTTTCAGGAGTCAGGGTGTGCTGAACATCATACAGGTGTTGAAAAGGCAGGATGGGCACTGGTATCCACAGCTCTCTCTGAATCCACACTACTGTGGAAGAAATGTCTCTATTTCTAGTCCTGTGTTGTGTTATTCCTATGTGAGAAGTGAAGCTGTACCTAGGAATTTCTTCTTTCAGTTTAATAGTTTTTACTCATTAGGAATCATACCTTTAAGTAATTCTAACTGCTGTGCTTGGGAGATTCAGTTCAAATGTGCAACTCTAAGATGATCCAAAATGTAGATACGTCCATAATCTCCACTGTCCTTGAGTGCTGGATCCTGGTCAGTGACTAAATGTCTGTAGACTTTATGACATCCACCCCAAGAAGCACTATAGAAATAAGTCAAAAGCAATGTGCCTTTTCACTCTTAAATATATTTGATGCAGCCAATTCAGATCTGCTTTGAATCAGAGGAACAGCAGGGAAGGCTGAAATACATTGGCCTGTAGCAATTTCTCTTTCTTTGAAAACATATGGTGCCAGGGGAAAAGTCTCAGAGTCAGCAGGAAAACTTGAAATGATTTTGCATTCCCACTCTGCAGTGTGTTATCCTGGGTCTCATGTGTGAAGCTTGTTTTACTTTTACATGAGACTAAAGTGAGGAGTCACCAGCAGGTCAGCTGAAATTTCTACATCTTGAGGTAAAAGGATTGATCCAGTCTGACTTGAAGACCATGTGGGTTTCTTGTTTGTTTGACTTGCAGACTCAGAGTCCTTCTGCAAACCTCACAGAAATGTGTTCTCAAGATCTTTTTGTCTTTCTGGGTGTGTTGTCTTCAGAGATTTCAGAGCAAAGCGCTGCAAATTTTCTCATCACCCAGACAGTCCCATAGTAGTGCAGATGCCTTAGGAAATATTGAGAAATGTGCACTGCTGAAGTAAACAGAACCCTTAGGTATGAAGGACCTCAGAGCAGTGTCACAAACCCTGCGGGCATGAAGCACAGCACAGAGGCATTGAGTCTTGAAAACCTGTAGTGACCTTGAAAGAAATTACTGCCAATGAATAAACAGCTCCAGAGGGTTCCTCTTACAGGTGCTGATGGTACAACAAATTGTCTGAAGCATGTGAAAGCAAATACAAAAGGGAAAAGTGTCCTCAATCCTTTTAACCAGCTAACAGTAGCTCTGGCCCAGTAGTCTAAGCATGGTCTAGAAGTCAGGACAGTGGGTTGGCAAACAGGGAACAGGCTGACAAAGGACTAAACATTTTGTAATAAACAAATCTGAGTTCATTAACTGATTGCCTTGGGATTGGGAGCAGGCCCTCATCCTCTGTGCCTGGGTTAAATTCTATGGCACAGCATGATTACTGCTTTATAGCCAGATCCCAAATCTTGCTGGCACTCTGGCAGGAAGGACTGTGTCACAGCTGCTTCCCCTGTGGCACCTGGAACCCCACTTCTGAACCAATCTGTACAAACACTGGTGTAAAAACTAAAAAAGAATAAGATATTTTAATGGCTGAATTTGTCTCTCAAAATCCAGTGCTGAAACCCTGACCCTCACTGCAGGGTAAGCAGCCCTACCTGGAATATCTTGAGAAGCTCATTCCCCTCTGAAGAAAACCACTCCTGGGTGTGAAATGCTCTTATGATGAAATGATTCTTATCTCAGCCTGAGAATGCTGTCAGTGGAGGTAAAAGTAGTAAGTGATACTGTCAGAAATGTGGATCTTCTTTTCTGAGCACTGAAATTTACTTTCATAGAAGGGAGAGTTCCTAGATTCCTCTTTTAGACAATAATTTTTGTTTTAAAAGCTGGTATAAACTCCATACATGCTCTTTTCTATAACACATGGAAAAATTAAGTGGACACATTATTTACATTAGTAATATAAAAAAGTACAAGAAAATTATCACCACTTAAAAGAACAAAACCAAAAGTATGAAGGTAATAACATGAAATGACTTTGAAGTTTAACTAATTGTTTTAGAACTGGAATATTAAACCCCATGTCTTGTTCCTACAAGAATCTCTTCACCTGATTTTGTTTGGTGATAGCCTGGCACTCTGAACCTTTGGGAAAAACCTAACTGATTTGGATACCTGCATGGAAATTACCAGTTCTAAAACTGTTTATTACACTATTTGTTTTAAATCCTTCATGGTGGCAGCTGAATAATAATGATGACCTGCCTGATATTTGTATGGCATTATTACAAATTTTGCTAACATATGTGATGTATCCTTTTCAGTGTTGGAAGGATATTCTTCTAATGTTGCTTGACTGTATTGCTGTTTGCTGTCTAGGATTTCACAGTGCAGGATGGTAAGAGCTAGAAAATATAGAGAAGAGCATGAAATTGATTCTTTCCCTGTGAAATTGCTAATCACATGGCATTACAATATTTACACAGTTGCATCAAAAACATCTGATATTGCTTCCAATGAAGATTCCTACTGCAGGACCTCTGTGACCCTTTCTGATATAAATACAACTTCTTTGCTTATGGCAGAGTGGTATTTGTGAAATGGGAAGCTTTTAGCTGTGTGCTGAGATTTAAGGTGCTCCTCAAAGGCCACGTTGGGTATGATGTTTTCTGCTTCATCCACAATTCCTGTCCAGCTTGCTGCCACTCCTGTCTACTCAGTGCTGCTGAGTAGAGTGCTGCTCTGCCCTGTGGTGGCTGAGAGGTCAGGCACAGCCTCCCCAGCCTGGCCTGTCCTGCAAAGGCCTCTGGATTGCCCTTGCCATGGTGGTGTCCCACGGGAGTCCCCTGCTGCCCCCAGTCACTGGGGTGGTGTGGGACTGGGGCTGAGCCAGGGACTGACAGCAATGGGAAGTGGTCTCAGTGGCTCTGGAGACTCATTGGCTTTGCTTAATTTGGGAGAAGGCAAAACCAGCTGTCATTGGGCAGTGCAGAGTGACAGCTGTGCTTTTAATCACTTGCATTAAAAAAATATATGAAAATTAATTGGAGTATAGTGTACAACTGTCCTCAGTTGTGGTTCCTGGGCTGTCCTGTGGCCACCTGCTGGCTTGTTCACTCTGCAGCCCTGGCTGCAAAGGAGGATTTGATTCCTCCTCTGTTTTAACCTATACCCTTGATTGCACATGAAAACTGCACTCTTGGCCACTGTCCAGAGTTGTAACCTTGTTGCCAGAATGTATTAAAAAAGCCCCAGCCGGTCCTTTGTATCACTTAATCTTTTCTCTGATCATGAACAGTACAGAGGTGCCTTTGTAATGCACCAGCACTGTTTGATGTAATGCCAGTGCTACTATGGGCTTTCATTATTACTTGGGCTAACCTTCAATTAAATTTTCAACTGAAAAAATAGCTTTCTATTATGTGTTCACTGGCAATATATTTGAATTTATCAGGTATTGAAATGAACAGTGTTGTTACAAAAACAGTCTGAGCTTAGTAAAACATGATTTCTCTACAGCACAGGCAGCTAAATCTCTTATTTTAATAATTTATGAACATTTGAAATACAAAGAATTGGAACATAATTCCCAGGTCCTGTTAATGTTTGAAAAGGGATGTACAGCCACCCTAATTTTGGATTAGGGGATTGCAGCAAAGGAGCTACAATGGATGGGAGATACAAAAAGCTAATTAATGAGTGAATAAGTAGTTCTACATTCATGTGTGTGCAGATATGTAATAAAATGACAGAACTTTCTGTAGCTGATTTCCACTCCTAATAGCTCTTAGAAATTTTGAATTATGCTTTTCATATCTTGGGTTCTCTTAATTCTCTCATGAAGCACTTAAGTCTAACTTACTGGAGTATAAAGCAATCTGAGGGCTGTGATTGCTCTACAATAGCTCAGATCAAATTAATACTGAAAGCAAGGTTTTTCTCTTTAAGTGTGTATCAGTTACATCAGCACACTCGTCATCAGTCCCATCAGTCCCAGTTCCATCTTTTTACATAAGTGCACATCTGGATTCTCAAAACTATTGCACTTAGTACAGCAATATTGATGATATTGAATGGAACATTTAAAATGTATCTATACACAAAATTCTCCTGGATTTTTGTTCTGCTCAGATACCTCAAACATTTCCTGATTTATCAGTAATTTCAAACAAATCTTTGCAACAGAAGAAATAGTCACAGACAACTGGAAAGGGGTCTGACAGAGGTTTTCTGATTTTAAGTTTGAAGAATACATACCTGGAATCTGACTTCACAGTTGAAACCCATGTGTAGTTAGGTGACCCAATGTCATGATTTCAGCTGTTTTCAAATGATTCCCCTCCACTAAAAGCAAGTGAATGAGGACTGAACAAATGAATTCAGTGTGACTGACTTGTGGCTTTAATTACATGCCTTGTAAGGTAATGACTGTCTTGGGCTGTGACAGCAGGTTGCTGGTATTCTCACTGCTCACCTGCTGCTCATGCCTCTCCCCCAGGAAACTCCATTTTGTTTATTCCCTGAGCTGAATCATTCCAGAAATGTGGCTGGGAAGGCAGCATAGCCAGAGGAGCTGGAGGAGCTGAGAGGACTGACCAGAGCTGAGGGCACAGCAGCTCGGCAGGGTCTCTGGGGAACCCCACACACTGCAGGGGAAGTTCAGTGGAGCTGCAGCCTCAGGTGTGGGCCAGGAATGCTGTGAGGAAGCTGAGGAGCAGCATCATGGATTTCAGCAAGACACGAGAGCCACTCCTGGATCTGCACCCACCTCAACTCCAGAGGTATTTGGATGTAGAGTGAAGTCTTCATCCAACAGATGCTCTAACTTGTGGGGAAAGGGGGTTTACTCATGCTGGCTTTACTGCAGCAGTGGGAAAAGGAGTGCCTAGCTTCACTCTGGAGCTGGCCATCACTCCCCAGGAGTATCTCTAATGTCTGTCAGGGGCCCTGGCTGGTGCTTAGCCCTACAGCCCAGAAATAGGTTTCCTGAGCTAGGTCTGGAAACCTATAAAGGTGTTGGGATTTGGTTGTCAGTAAATACAATATGTCTTTTTGTTTTGGTATATAAATCTTTTTATTTAATGGGCAATAATATTGCATAGGAACCTAGCAGTAAATTAAAAAAAACTCAACCTCATAAAACATTTTCACAGGAAAAAACCCCATAGATGTCTTAAGAGCATTTTTGTATTGTTTTCCTTATTGCAAGCCTCTTTGTGTTTCTAAGACCTTGTCTGCAATGGGCTTTTAGTCTCTGCTTGCATTATAGCAGTGATGCAGACTGCTGGTGCAGATGTGCTGCCACCAAGTATACAATGGCTGGAGAAGCAAATACCCACTGCAAATGCAGAATATGGAAGGAAGAAGGGAAAGGAGCATGCATGGGGCAAGCTGAGAAGTGTAGAGTCCAGTGGTAGTTTCTGGTGGTGTGTTGGTTTAATTTTGCTCAGGAGATGAGTAAGAGAGAAGACAAACAACCACCACCAGAAAGCACAGTGGTGCCAGGCAGGTGGTACAGAAAGGGTGCAGAGTCACCTGCCCTCCCACAGGCAGGGATGTCAGGCACTGGCAGGCAGGGAAGCCTCTGAAATGAGGCTGCTGTGCCTCTGCTGAAGCAAACAGGCACACAGGGCATGTCAGCCTCCCAGGTATTTACCCACATACCTCCCTGGCCAGCCTGTGAACTCTTCAGCTCAGCAGCAGCCAACACCCACTGAAGCCAAGAGCTTCAAGGGAGAGGGATGTGATTTTGCCTTTCAGTTACCAAGTATTGCATCTAATTGAACCTGCAGGGGAGAAAGGCTGATCTTAAGCTGATAATTCCTTGTTTAGATGTGACTTAAAATAACTGGCTTTGGGGAGCAGCAGTGCCTCCAGTGATCCCAATGAGAGTTGTCATCCTGCCAACACTGGCAGCAGGTCCCAGAATTACCACTGCAAACGACATCAAAGGCACACTCTCCTGTGTTCCTCATCCCCCACTGAAGGACTGACTGAAAATCAAGAGCAAGAGCTGCTCAGGGCCATCAAAGCCTGAAGAAGCTGGCTCAGTTTTAACTCCCCTTCTTTTCTAATCTGAGCAGAAGCTGTCAGCCACCTCCTGGCCACTCTAAGGGGCCTGGAATGCAGCTGGTGACAGGTGATCACCAAACCTGTCGTGTAGTGAGGCTGTTACCACAAGTAGTGCTGACAAAACAGGATACACATGCATGAACTTCCCATTTTTTATATATATATGGCTTTCTGTGAATAACTTGTCAGTTCAGGACATCTATAACTAGCTTGTACTGCCACATTTTGAAATTTTAGCTCATGATAGAAAAATAAAAGCATGTAGGGGGAGGTATCACTAAAAGCAAGTGATGAATCCTGGCACTGTCAGCATTTTGGATGATGTGAACACATTACCATGCACTCAAGAGCCACAGATCTGTATCCCTGTTACTCATTATCATGTATCTAACCATAACTATGTTTTCTGTTACATGGCAGCAGAAGTATGCATGTTGTTTTTCAAATATGAAAAGGCCTTTTCCTTGTGGCTGGAGTCCCACATGCTAATTTTCCAGCTGCTAGACTTTGATCCTAGTCTAGCACAACTGCTGTGGGATCAAGGGCTGTGTTCCATTTAGCACAGCAAGCACTGGGGACCATGGGGAGCAGGGGTTACAGCAGCTGAGTTGTGTTGTGATGTTGTGAGTTACATGCAGCAACAGCCTGCTCCAGAAAAAGTTGTACTTGATGTCTACAGCTCGTGCAGAACAGGAAAAATCAGAACTTTCAGGGGATCCAAACATTTCATTCAACAGGAGGATTACCTGTGTTTTGGCCTGCCCTTCCCCAGTGCCAGTTTTGTTGAGCTCTTGCTGAAATACAATATCTTCTTGAAATACCAGTGGCAGTTCTTCTGCCTGCATTTCCAGCTGGCCACAGCTGGGCTGCCCTGCAGCTGGCACCTCAAACATGACTTTTTTGGGACTTAGGTTAGCCAATCCCCTATATATAGCCACAGCATATATATATTTCCTAAACCAAGAACTGGGTTCTGTAGGCAATAAGTGCCTCTTGAAAGCTCCACTTCAACCCTCAATCTAAAACCAAAAACACAACAAACCACTACTTGCACTACAGAAAAATTTAGAAAATGTTAATAGCAAATCTAAGATGCATCCTTCTGGATTCAAATACTGTTTCATGCTTTCAGACTTTGTTTATAGAAACACCAATGTCTTATTTGCTGGGATTTTTTTAGGTGAAGATTAGTTTTTCTTTTTGTACTTGTCTCTGCCAAGTGAAACATAGGAAAACTGTGAGTTTCCCCAAGACTCAGTGTGAGGGCTAGAAGGGCTTTGGGAGTGGTGTTTTCAGAAGGTTGGGAGATCATTTGATTCCTTAGAATTGAGAGTAACTGTTTAGTATTCCTCTAGGCAAAACATATTACTAAATATAATATCAAACTATTAAATAAGGGTGATGGGGCGTAGATCTGTTCCACACTGCATGATTGTGTTTGCAGAATAGTACCAATGAATTTCTAAGATCAAACTGCAAGCTGGATTTTTACTCACTTAGAAAATAACTCTTCCTGTCATGGTGTAATGACTGTGATGTTGATTGTTACCTTCAGTGCTGGGTACTGAGGACAGGATGGATGGAGTAATAAAGAAGTATAAAAGGCTTCATGAATTAGCGTTGCAAGCTGTTAAGTATAGAAATAAAGATGAAACAGTTAAACATCTTTTTTCCAGTTTTGTCCTTTGAGATAGTCAGAGGAAGCTTAACATTGCTATAAAATCTGATATCCCTTGCACAAAGTCAAATAAGGAAGTAGTAAGGAGAGTTGAAACCATTTTAAAGTAAGTTTCTTAATAAATACTAGTTAATGGTTTGTACCATGTTTTGTTTGCCTCAGACAGAACAAAGCAAATAACACCTAATGGCAGTTCTCCTGGCTGATCCTATCCTGAAGGTACCCAGATTTCTCACATTGATTTGTTATTCCACAATATACTTTCAGCAGCAACATTCATTATTCACCACTACCTTTATATCACAGTAATTACAGTGTCAGCTGAGTAGTCTACTTGTCTATTGCAGACTTAATATCTTGAAAAAATCGTGCTCTAATATATTCTAAAAATACTGGACAGAAAACCAACCCTATAGTTTGCAGACATTTCTAACACATCCACATACTACAAAACTATTGCTTTATTCTTTAAACATAAGAGATGAAATAGAATTTTTAGTGTACAATGACTCAATATTTATCAGGCCTGAGATTTTACATCCATACATCTTTGCAAGTAATTAACAAGACTTTTATCTAGGTTTCCAGAAAATACCATTATTTTCTTCTTGTTTACATAAGAAGCAATTATTGCCAAACCCTCCCCTGGTGAACAGCAATACCTTACTTCAAGCAGAAACAATGCTGTTGCTGTGTTAACATCCTACTCTGGGAGAAAAGAGAGCTGACTCAGTGCATGCAGTCGAGCCCTCAGAGCTGTCTTCCAGGAGCAAAACAGGTTATGTGAGATTATGACCTTGGTGAGCTGTGCTAAAGACTGTGATTTAGAATTCCAGGCTTTTGTCTCAAGTAGAGAATTAGATGAGACAAAATGCCTTTAGAACAACCCAAATTGCACTAAGCAAAGTGCAGATACAATTGTAAAAATTTACAGTGAGTAAGTGGGTGATCTCCTGCTAAAGTATGCTCAGTTATTCCCAAGCTGGAATGTGTGGGAATTTACTGTACTAAACCCCCAGAATGTGTTTTGCAGGAGGTCCCTTGAATACCTGTGCTGTGGTGGTGCTGGCTGACAGCACAGGAGCACAGTGCTCCTGGTCCACACCCACTACAGAGCATACTGGCCCAGTAACTGAACTGGTTGGCAAACACCAGCCCCAAGTGTATTTTGTGAGTGATTTGTAGTGTGTGAGGATAAATTCATGTTTATTGTCTTCCTGCCAAAGGTAAGAGCTATTTAGATTGGGGTTAGAACTTCTTGGTATGGGCCATCTCCAGAAAGGTCCAGCATCAGTATTCAGGAGCAAATGCTGCTCAAGCTGGACCACCATTCAGAATAAGAGACTTCTTTGAATCGTGGTGTTCTCCTGTGAATGTAGCAGGGTTTTGGTCTCCTATGTGAAACATTCAGGAGATATCCCTTAAAAAACATTCACAGCACATACAAAGCATTTGTTGTTTCCAATTTTTAACATTTGCATATATTCTACTTTCATTTCTTGGAAATGTTCATGTCTTTGAAATATCAGAGGCATGAAGAGGTACCGAATGCAGTGTCTTGAGGAACACACATATGCTCCATTAGCTGAGAAGGGAACGTTTTTGCAGCGATGCAGATCATGGTCTGTGTGTTGTTAAGCAAGCGTGGTTGTAGTCTTCCTCATGCTTAAACTGTCTTCCTTAATCTTAATCCTTCTAATCCTTAGACCTTTCCTGTGTCAGGTGAGGATGAATGCTCCATGTGCTGCCAGCTATCACTGCCCTAGTTTCCCTAAACCCAGACCACCCTATATCTGAACTCAGTGTTGTATCACTTTAATCATCAAAGAGATCACACTGTCTTCACTTAACTTACGCCTTCATAGATTTACTTCAGAATAATGCCAAGGTGTCAGAGGATTATAAAATCATACTTTCATTATTGCATCTTCAGCTCTGAAATACTGAATGAGACCTTACTCTTAAATCCTCCTGCCTTTATCCTATTAATTTTCTCTTTTGATTTTCTGTGTATTTTCTGACTGTACTTGTTACTGCAAGTTCTCAGTTCTATATGTTTCTAATGCTTTCTAATAAGTTTTTAATATGTTTTCATGGTATAGAATGGAATGTTAGTGTCTGTAGGTATATTAATATTTAATTTAGATTTTTTGAAATCAGTGATCTCTTTCTCTAGTATTGCAGTGGGATAGATAGCCTTAAATGTATTGAATTTTCCAAGTACTATTACTGAATTACTGAATTTGGCAATTACTTTATTTAACATACAATTATTTTCTCAGGCATATGAAACCTGTCTGCTAGGGAAGTTCTGTTTCATAGTCTGCTGTTTCTGAGATCAGATTTTGAATCACTAAGGAATTGCTATGAAGCAAAGGAGTATGTCCATCAGCCAAAACTTAAATGAGCCTCATTTTATCATTACTGGAGAGTGATTTGGAGAGTGAGGGCTGTGTTAAGCAGTGGGTTGTGTGGACTGTCTGGTGCAATCAGTGAGGAACACTGAAATGTAAAATTGAGCAGATCTGACATTCAGCTCAGCATTTCCCAGAAGAACCCATGAACATATAAACCCCTGAATAATCCCTGTTTTTACACATGTACAAATGTCATAAGTGAGGCTTTAAGGAAATAGTTCACTTTTTTTCTCCACTCTGCCTGGCATGTGTCTGCTACTCCACTCCTGTGTACTGCAGTGTCTCCAAAGTGCTCTGCAGAAGGGTGTTGGGCAAATGGCACTGCACAGATCAAAGCCCCAGAGCATTGCCTTTCAGGGGCCAAGCAGGAGACAGCCTGGCACTGATCAGCTCAGCCTGCCAAATCAGACACCCTTGCTACAGCCCTGATTTTTTTAAGAATTCCCTTGTTAAGCTTACTGAAACTGGGATGGCTTTGGCTTCCTTTCCATATCTCTGCCAGAAGAAAGATGTTCCCTCCTTTATATAACACACTGAAAGCCATTCTTTTGAAGTTTGACAATTTTACATTGCTGAACTGCACTACAAAGAAAATCCAAGTGTGTTCAATGAACTAAAGTTTTGCCAACTAAATTTCACGTGACTGATTTGTTATCCCAAAGTGAAATCAGATGCAACTATTAGGATGCAAGCAACTCCAAATTCAAAATCATTTTTATGTATGAATCATAATGCAGTTTGAATAGTCATTCCCTGAGTGTACTGACTAACAGCACCTTGGAGTCTGTGAGTCACAAAACGTTAACATTTTGTTTTTACACAGCAGACTTGGAACTTATTGCAATATCTTTCTTTTTAAAGTGTATACTCTAGTTTTGGCTTTTACACACCCCAGCTGTGAGGGGAAGTTCCACCATGAATGTGGTTTGCACAGAAGACAGGATAAATGGAGGATGTTCTCCCAGAAAGTGTCTTGGCTACATTTGGGCACCCACCTAAGCCATGGCATTTCTCAAGCTGCCAAAGATGTGGTAGTTTACCTCAATTTTCTCAAAGAATCCCAAACATCCCACCTGCACAAGGATCCAAATTTAAAGCTTCTGTTTTGGAAACCCTTGGCAACATTTGTTTTCTGGCTGAAGCCCTAGACAGCAAAGTAGTTTTGTTTTATGAAAACATTGTACAGTAGTTGACTAAACAAAGTCCATTGAATAAAAACAAACTATCAAAGCCTTTGCAGCCTTCACCTGGTAGACCAGGAAAGCTCTTGGATTGTTTTGGCCACTCACTGTCTTGTTACAGAGTTTATAATGTGCCCTCTCTATCTGTAATAGTACTTGTTTACCAAGTTCATTTATTCAGAATTGCAAAAGAAAGCATATCTGTCCTGAGAAAGGGCTTTTCTCCATCCTTCTCAAATACCAGGTGCACACAGGGTAATCCAGACAAACCTGGTGAGTCTTACTAGGGTGGTCTAAAAAGCAAAAGGGCTCTGTGCCATTCAAGCTGCTTGAATGAAGGAACTCTTCAACCTGTGCTGCACCAAGGTGAGGGGTGGTGATGGACTGGGCTGCAGCACGTCCAGTGCATCCATGCCCACAGAGCAACACCTGGGCACACAGCAAGTTGTGGGGGAGCCCAGTCTGGGCAGCTGCTGGGGTACAGTGTGGAAGGCTCAGACATGGACTTAGGCCTGGGCTTGCATGTTTTTATGGTCTATTTGATGATTAAATTGTATTGTGAGATTCTCGGGATATCATTGTCTTTGGAGCCCATAGGGATGAATGTTTTTCTGCAGGTTTGAGACACCATTGGATGATTTGATTCCTCTTGGCTGCCTTTGACACCTCAGCTCCACTGTAACATTTCACTGGCCTAGAAAACGACAGGCAGCTTTTGAGCAAGCAAGTTCAGGAACAGAAATGAATTCTATTTTTACTCCTTCTCCTGATTTTCCGTGGGTGACGCAGTTTCTCATGCCATGGCAGTTCCAGGGTGCAGCAGTGTTGAGTGTGCCTTGCAGCTTGTTTTACAGATTTAACCCGTTTACATGCTTTCCCCTAATTAGAAATTTCAGGTTTGCAGGGTTGTCCTACTATTAATACCTGAATGACACTCTGATTTATCACAGTGGGTTGGCAACAGAGCTGCAGGATGAGAAAATACAAGCTAGGAATTTAAAGAAGTACTTTAAGCATTAACAAAGCTGAGCCTGTGTCAAGTGATGATAAATTTTCCACTACACCCTTGATCACCTTATTATTAATGTCATCAATCTCTCTGTGAAAAATGGCTCTGGGCATGCCCATATGACCAAATGTTCTACTAAATAATTAATCATTGGGGCATGTTGCCAGAGTTTGCTGCTTTCTAATTTAATCTTAGCAACTTACTCATTGGTTTCTTTATTTGGAAACAAAAAGCTTCACTGATAAAAATGAGTCAAATGGACTGATATGTACGTGAGGACTATTTAGCATTGAAACCTCATGTTGCTTGGTCTAGGAATTTTTTTCCATCTTTTAAAGCAACACCCCAAAATTAACAGCTGTGAGAATGATCACTTCAAGAACACAAGCTGTTTCTGCTGCCAGAACCTGCATCCATCCCAGCTGGCTCTCCCTGCCCCTTCAGTAGTAACTCAGCCCTCTCTATGCTTAAAAGGGCATTCAAGATGCCACACTAACAGGATGTCTTTAGATATAAATTATTACAACATCAGTTTGAGTGTTTAATTAAAAATGACCATGGATATGAATCCCTTTGTTGAACAGGGTATTGTTTGTAACTAAAGCAAAATAAGTTCTAAGCAACCTGTTTAAAAATGTTACCTTTAGTTACAATTAATTTAATTTAGACTAACTGTATTAACTCGTAGCATTCAATTATTTAATGAGTCATGAAGACAGTTTTATAATTTTAGAGTCATTCATTTTTCACAGGTTTGAAGGCATACATTGAAATATATTCTGTTGAGACCACGAGCTTTGTCCCACTCAAGCCCTTCTTTAATGCTTTCTGTTATTTCACATAAGAAGTCAGTTTGATTTTAGTTTAAACATATGTACTGTCCTGTACTCCTTAATTTTGTGTCCAAGGATTTTTAGTTAAAAGCTCCCACATCTGTTATATCTGCGACACTGTTGGGTTTTCCCCCTCTAGCTTCTTCCCAAGAATCAGTGGGCAGCAGCCTGTTCAGGAAAGATTAACGCCAACCTTCCACACAGATTTACCCATTCATAGACTCTCCTCTTTCAGTGTGGCTCGTGGTTTTGTTTTTATTAGTTCCCCCTGGATATTAGCTAGAATTGGCCAAATATAACATTGGCTTGCTCTTCTCTTTCCTGGTGAGTCAGTTGACTGTACTTCCAAATCAGTATTTTCATAAGATCACTTGCAATCTTCCCTGCTATTTACTGCTTGCTATTCATTCTCTGTTGTTGAACAAAACATATGGCAGTGTTTTTGCCCCTTGACTGCATGCCTGGAACTTTTTAAAAGGGAAAGTGAGAATAGTTAATGAGCTGCTCCTTCTGGAAATCAAAAAGAACCAAGCCAAACAAGAATTTGTGAATACATGAATGTGGTTAGGAACAGCCATGCATGATACTCCAGCCCAGATACTCCTTCCCTGCCTGAATGCTCTAGGGTGATACAACTACTTCTTCCTTGCCTTTAATTGTGCTGTTGTGCCTTTTTAATGCAAATATAAATAAGCTATTTCAATTTCCTATCATTATGCATAACTTGTGTAGGAAAGGCCACTGTCCCCCATAGTCACTAGTGTAGTGCCTTGTGCAGGTTAAATTTCCAATTATAAACATATGTTACCCCTCATTTGATTGGTGACTTTTATGTGTACTGTCTATCCACACATTCTTTGGTTTCCCCATGAGATACTCAGCAGAGACTCGTACAAGGAAAGTGCTAAAATAACACAACACCAGCATCTTCCCAAGGCCTGCTCTGTAAAATCTACATTTAAGCAAAAGATGTGGTAAAATCTCTGGTATCATGGAAAGCTTTACTTCTGCTGTATGTAAACATCAGGAATCTATGAAAACCTCATGAAAATACTGCATACATGTAGGAATCTTTAAATCATCATGTTGTTGTTTGTGTATATATGTATAATCTCTTAAGCCTTAGGTGTCTGTAAAGCTGAAGTTGCTTTACCACTGTAGGTTGCAGTTGATGTTTCTCATCTGATGCTGAGCTGAATTAGGAGTCATCAACTCCTCATTTACTCTGAGGACTGTTAGGGATACAGCCAATAGCTGTGTCTCTGGAATAAATATAGCCTGTTATACAGTGTTTGGATTTCAAATGACTGGAAAGTTCAGGCAAACTGAAATTGATGCACCTTGTTATAAAGGTGAGGTTGAAGCACAAAGTTTACAACAAATCTGTATTTGAAGTTAAAAGTTTCTTTGAAATCTCCTTCTCATAAAACTTGATAGTATCAGTTATAGATAGTTTAGATAGTATCTAGCAGTTTAATAAGGATAACATTTAATTTCAAGTTACAGATTCCAAGCATTTCTCAAAGTGAGGCTTTTGCCAAGGTGTTTTATGACTCAGTTGCTAGTGATAACCCAGAAATAAATAAGAGCAGACGGTTCAACATGACTTCTGATGCTGAGTAGATGAGCTCTGTGCTGTCCAGTGCTTTATCTCCCATTTTCCTTTACATCAAACCACTTTTGTTATTTTATCTTGAACCTTCCTTGCCTTGAAAGAAATGTGAAAGATGGTGTAACACAAATCTAGGACTTTTCCCTGTGCTAATGTTCACACCGTATTTATTAACTTTACTCTGTCTCTACCAACACTAGTAAATCTTTTGGCAGACAAAGCCTGAATTCCCTTCTGTTGCACAAATGTCTGCATTTTCCATCTTTGAAAACTGAGTTTCTTCTCCTTCCACATCTGCTTATCCTTTTTCACTTTTTTCCAGTGAGTGTGCAACTGTTTTAAGTATGTCTCCACATTCCTACCCATAATTCAGGTAGCATCCCTTTTGTTCAAGCAGCTCATGACCTTTATAGCTCAGATAACTCCTGTGGATAATGTTTTCCTGCATTTAGAACAGTCAGCAGCCACCTCCTGTGTTCCAGTTCTAAACACCTGGAAGTGTTTTTTCCAGTAACTGAGGTGACTGGCTCAGTTAGTCTATGTATTACAAGTATATATCCTGTTAATCTGTTTTTACCAAGAGTGAACACATTCTCTGCCACTCAAGCAACTCTGCAGATGACTGGAGATGCAAACAGTGCTTCTGTCTCTGAGCCGTGGTGTCTGTGAGGGGAAGGAGGAACGGTGGCAGGTGGGACACAGCCATGGGCAGTGGCAGCTGCAGAGTTTATAAGTAAGTAACTCAAAGTAACTCACTGCTGACGGTCTGTATGTAGGTACATCAGGGTCCGGGCTCACGCCCGCAGCTCTGCAATCCTGCTCTCCCCTTGCCATGTGCTGTGCCCTCAGATCCCTGGGCTGCTGTGCCAGGGGCTTGACCTGCACCAACCGAGCCAAACAAACCTACCCTAGTGACAATGGTGGCTGTCACCACCGCAGACGCCACCCCGGCACCGGCAGTAACTAAAGCTTTCCTCTGGGCTTTGAAACCTTCTTCCCATTTGTTGCTTTTATTTCACTTCTCTTTGGCAGGTGCTCATTTGTTTTGCTTCAGTATCGTATCACACCGCTTAAATGAAAACCTTTAATTCTGAAGGAACGTTTGCAGGGCCTGGCTGAGTCAATATTGACAAAAGATCCTCAGGAATCGTTAAAGAGGAACTCAGTCTCGAGCAGCACTGGCCCAAACCTTTCCAGGTGACGCCAGCTCTGGTCAGGGTGGATGTGAAGTGAGCGATCTCCGTTAGCGCTGCCAGCAGAGATGCAGGCCAGGAGCCCCTGCAGCAGCTGCCACGCTCCTGTAAACCCTGAGACCCGGCTAAGCCCGAACGGCGGCCTCAGGCCCTGCAGCGGCCCCGGCTCTTAC
>JANPWX010000060.1:2378914-2414421 GCA_024734555.1 Trochalopteron elliotii | reverse complement strand
GGCACTTGGTTCTGAATGCTTGTGCTATCTTCAAGTGCCCTATTCCACTCAAGTAAGGATGAAGGTAATAAATGTCAGCCTCAGTTTTATTCTTTGTATTTCACAGAACTGGGATGTTTTGAGAGAGCTCTGGCTTACAGCAGTGGACAATGGGTAGACTCTCCACACCTGTGCACCTGAGTGCTGTGGGGCTTTGACAAAAGCCCTATTAATGTCCAAAAAAGAGGTGTGAGGACTGTGGTGTGTAGAATCTGGTTCCACTTTACAGAAGTGTTTATGGGTGGTTCCCATCTTCCCTGCTCAATCTCTCTTGCTTGGAGGATCCTGAGTATGTAAGAACATTGAGTAGGGCCTGTTGGGCTTGACAATGCTGATGTAACTTCTCATTTATGACACTTCCAAAACCAAAATGCCTGTAAGAAATAACTTCTCAAATCACAAGATTCTGGTTTAACCAGAAACCTTGGAAAATCAGAGTGGTATTTATTGGAAAACTGTTAATCTCTGAAGAACTAGGGGAATTATCTTCGTGTTTGACTTAAAGCATGGCGTGCTTTTGCTGAACTGGTGAGCATTTCAGCCATTGATTTCCCCAGCCCCCATTCAGTGCTGATTGTAGGGCTTTTATTCTTCCTTTCTGTAGACCAGTGAATGGTTTGAGCCATTGAGTCATACTAAAGACCCAATTTTTTTCAATGGATTGTCAAGACTTCTGGAACAAACATGGCACATGGCTCAGGACAAAATTCAAAAGAACTATGAATAAAGCATTCTTGTTAAAGGAGATCCAGCTATGGCGTGAATTTCCAGAAAGTAGCAGGAAGAACTGAGTCCTGAATTGTTTAGCAGTCTGCATTTTCTTTTAAAATACTTCTTCCAGTGGAAGAGTAGCTAAACCTGTCCTGACAGCCAACTGCTGCTTAACTGCCATGGTGGCAAATCCAAAAAATAATGCAGTCTGATACTGCAGTGCTACTGGACCTTAAAAACTAGGTTCAGGTGGCCTGAATTCCACTGAAGCCCCTTTTCTCTGTCAATGGAGAATTCTAGGTGGTTCTGAAAAGCAATTCAGAGAATTTACATAAGACACTGAGTGGAGAGCTGCCTGAAAGCCAGCTAATAAGAAATAGGAGGCAGAAGGATTTATGTGGAATTTAGGCCATCTGAATATGGCCCTAAGAGGCGACTTAGTACTACTAAGTAAGGTGTATTAACACTAAGAAGACTTGGCTTCAATTTCTATCCGTTTCATCTGCTGCCGACTACTAAGCAAATTTACCATTTAAGCAGCTCCTTAAGGGTGGGGGCTTCCTGGTTCTCTCCCTGTCAGGAGTGACCCCCTGCACCAGGACAGCCTGTTCTGGGGGGCAGCTCAGCTGAGAAGGCTCTGGGGGTCATGGTGGCCAGTGAGCTGCCCTGTATTAACAGGAGCACAGCCAGTAGGTCAGGTGAGGCAATTATCCCATTCCATTTGGCACTCATTAGACCACATCCAGAATGCAGCATCCAGTTGTGTTCCCCTCCCTGGGACAAAGGAAATGTCAGTACACTGGAGTGAGTTCAGTGGACGACTGCCAAGATTGGTTTGAGTTGTGAGCTTTTGCTTTGTGAGAAGTAGAGGAACTGGACCTGTTATTGAGCCTGGAGAAGAAAAGGCTTGGGGGGCACTTCCAGCACCTGCGTGAAGGTCTTCAAGAGAGTGAAGCCAAGTTCTTCACAGTGGTGCATGGTGGGAAGACAAGAGACAGCAGGTGTGAATTGAAGTCACAGAGGTCTTTTTTAAGGCATTTTCCACCTTGAGGTGTGTCAAGTGGTGGGACTTGGTAGCCCAGAGAGCTTGTGCAGACTCCTGTGGAAGTTTTCAACATCCAACTGGATAAAGCCCTGACAAAGCAGGTGTGATTTCACAGCTAACTCTGCTTTGGGGTTGAGGTTGAACCAGAGTCCCCCTGATGTCCTTTTCCACCTGAATTATCCCATGCCTCTTATCTAGTTTCTGCTGCCAGAGCAGTTGCAGTGGAAGGTTGTGAGCCAGCTTATTTAGGGCTGCGTGTGGTCTGGCAGTGCAGGTTTACACATCAGACTTGGAGCAGTATAGCAAGCACTCAAGCCAGTCCTAGGCAGCTCTCAAATGCCAGGACTTTTATTTGTTTAATTATGCAGTTAGAGTTGGAAGAACCTGCTCTTCATCCTGAGGGCCTGGTCTACATCAGGGCTTGCCATGTAGTGAAGCCTGAAGGGCTCTCAAAAGATTCTGTACTCAGCTGCAAGATACAGTTTGGGATCTAATGATTTGGAGTCTGTTGAAGGAAATCATGTGGACAAGGCCATATCCTAAACACACCTCCCAAATGGCTATTCTGAAATACAGGGTGGCCGGGGGGCGGGGGGGGGGGAAGTGCAGCTCTGAAGGAAACTCAAGTCTGATTCTGTGTTATCTTCTGAACCAATATGATAAAAGTTGTTCACAGTTCAAAATGGTTTGAATCAACTCAGTTCAAAGCTTGCAAGAGTCTTTTACTGATCCTTGGGAAGGAATCCTCACCCACGTGTCCTCTCCTTCCTGAAGTGAGCCTGCAGCTCATGGGAAGTCACGGTGCTGGCTTAAGGTGTCTGTAATCCCAGAGGAGGAGGTTGCAATTTGTTAGCCCCTGTGCATTGAGAAGTCTTCTTTCCCTCAATGTTCATGAGCCTTGTTAATTACAAAAATCTGCTAGTTAATTACAATATCTGAAATAGGACAAGCTGGCTTCTCAGTCTGATGAGTTTCCTGAAAAGCAGGGAAGTTAAGATTATTGAAGTTACTGGCTTATGGATTTTCACTGTTAATAGTGAAAACAGCAAGAACAAATTGCAAACCTTCTTTCATTCCACTATAAAAGTGGAAATCTAGTGCTTTGCTTTTTGGACCTGTGGTAATATCCTTACCTTGAATGCTTGTATCTATTAGATGAAACCAGTATGAGACTTGGAAGGGGAAAATAGATAATGAAGATTAGAAGTGACTTACTGAAGCAGCAGAATGCCACTAGTACAGTACTGCCAGGTTCAGTTCCTGATCTATTTGCTGTGTTACATTCCTGTCTGTAGAACATTCTCTCCTGAGATAACTTCATAAGGATACTGCAAACTGAAAACGCTGTAAAAACACTTCTTCTGCATCTTTAGAGGCAAAACTTCTGCCTCTGCCTTTGCCTCACTGCTCTTCAGGACAGGGTATGGAACATGCCTCATTTTGTTCAGGTTGGCTGCTCAGACATGTGAAAGTTCTTGGCCATCCACAGGAAGGTTTTGCATGGGTGCTTTGCTTCTTGAGCAATTGCTACAGTGTCATAAATCAATGTGCGTGGTGGTGTAAGGTCTGTTGGATCAGATATATATAATATATGTAAATCAGAAAAATTTCTACCAACCAAAGTTTTAAGACAGTATGAGAAGATAGTCTGTGAAACAGCAGAGTGTGGTTTGCAGTCTTTTAACCAAACCATTATTAAAATCAATGTTTATGAGCTCATTCTGTGAGAACCTGTGAAAAACTGGAGAGTGGAGCATCTGTGGTGAACTTTTAGAATTTAGATGAGTTGGAAATTTGTGTTTGGTGAAGAGTTACCTACAGTTGGTTTGAAGTATATGGGTATGGAGAAAGGCAGAAGGAAACAGAAGAAGCAGGAGGTGATGGCTTGCAGGAGGATTTAACTGGGTATATAGTGAAACATCTGCTTTTTTGTGTCTGCAGACTCTGTCAGGATTTTTGTTTGTGAGTGCTGAAGAGAGGTAAAGGCAGCAGGCACACAGGGACAGCTGTCCCAGGAGTGCTGAGGCGGGAGCTTGGTGATCTGTGTGGCAAACTGGGTTTGGTCTGTTCCAGCAGTAAGTCCACAAATGACTTGGAAAGCCCTGGTAACAGAACTTTCCAGGCATTTACATCTGCAGTTTAATTGTCCTGATGAAGTATTGCTGCACTGTATTGTTCTAGAGAAACTGTGAAGAGAGAAATGCTTTTCCTAATGGGTAACTTTGAGATGCACAGAAAACATTTTCCAATTCTGCAGCGCTGAAAACTGTAGATTTTTTTTTTTCACCTTTTTTGAGGAGGAAGATGCTTATGGAAATTCTTACCTGCATTTCTTACAATCTGCACAAGAGCCTTAACCTGGTAACATGCAGTACTTTCAAGAACAAGGTACAAATCCACTTCACAGCAGGTGTGGCAGGGCTGTGTGCTCATGTGTGAATGTCCAGGTCACCAAGCCAAGGCTGTTGGCTGGTGTTGGAAGGTGGGGGTTTTTGATCAGAAAAGCTAGGTAAAACAGACAATCAAAAAATTTACATCTGTAATTTACTAATAAAATCAGTTATAGTTAAGAAAAAAACCAGTCTTCTGCCCAAATCCTGTATTACATAGTCACAAATGCAGTTGTGGCCAGGTCCAGCTTGTGAAAGGACCGACACATCTGCTGCCCTGACTCGTTTTTTTGTGCATCTGTAAATGTGTATACATCTAAAATAACAGATTCAAAAACTACGGTGGTTGAAACAGCATATATTTTAATTACATCATCAGCTTAATGTTTCATGATTCTTTGGGGGATTTTTTTTAAAAGCAGGATATGTTTCCCGTAGTGTTGGAAATGTTAGCGGCTCAGGAAAGAGTTAAAATATTTATATTCTTCTAGAAACATTTAATGTCTATTTGGGACTTCCAGCTTGTTAAATTGTTTTAATCTAATGCTGACATCTGTAAAAAGACAAAATAATTTTGCCTGAGAATATTCACAAAACTTCTACAAATATTATTGATACTGTAGCACCTTTCTTTTTTAAAAAGGTCAGTGTTCTTGAAACTTATCAGTGAAGGCTCTACCCAGCCACATACCTCAATTTTGGTTGTGTTTACGTAATCAGAGTCTAAGGGTGTGTTTGATTTCCCTGAAGAGAAAAACAGGATTCTCTTCTACCAAAACCTCCCTCTACCTACGCAATATTTGTGTACTGATTCTGAACTACAGACTTGAGTGATCTCCTGGGAGGATGTCGTTACTTCCTCACCTTCATCCCATTCTGAACATATCTGTGGGCACTCAATATTGTCCTCTGATTGTCACCATCTGTGTTTGTAAGTTTTATTTTTGAGAGTGACACATAAGGGCTTGAAGCTGAGAACTGCACTTGTGTAATGCTCCTTCTCAGAGAATAAAATGGCTCCTAATTTAATGAGACCTTGTTCAGTGTTTGCTTCGAGTTATGCAATTGTTGAGCATGTTCATGACTGATCCTGCCTTGCTTTGCTTACAAAAGGAAGAGTGATAAAAAGAGAGAAAAGGATATTTGTTCCAGTGTGATGGAGGAGACAGGTTGTCCTGATATTCTGTTACTTCTAAAGCTAGAAAATAGAATGATGATTCAAATGAGCAGGGTAGACTTTATGCCATGTTTAAATAAATTGTACTGCTGGATTTTGAGCAAAAGAGTAATTTTTCCCCAAGCAGTACAGATACAAAACCTAGATCAAGTAGCTCTTTAGGAGTACACTGAATTTGAAATATTTTTTTTCCTTGGCTGTTTCTTTCTTTTGTAATACTGTATTCCCCACTGTCCCTAGAACTTTAGGGCAGCCAAGAGAAATAAAAACCATACAAAGCAGTTTGCAGAGAAGCAGCCTACTTGTCTTTCTGTAGCTCAGCCTTTTGTGTAACTTCCCATCAGTCACTCCACAACTTGTTGAGTGCAAAGTGTGCTGTCTGTCCATAAATACATGGAGGAGTGAGGCTGAACCATTAACAGCCAAAATCTTCTCTGGTAGTCTTCCCCAGATTTCATCAAGTGCTTGATTGGTCAGTGGTTTTGCCATGGTTTCCAGGCTTCCCAGTTCCTTTGGCAATTTGGTATTTATGGTGTTACACTTGTATCCATAGGAAATATTTGTTGAAGTCCCATTTCTACTGACTGTGTGTGCAGCATTTCTGGTGTCTTATAAATTGGTTTGGTTTTGTTGGAGTTTTTTGAAATTTGGAGTTAAGTAAGTAAAGTAGTTTTTTAGCATTAGGTCCTAAAAAAATACTAGGAGGGAGGCAGTTTCTGATCAGGGACAATTGCGGGACAATAGTTGTGTTTGGAGATATACAACCAAATCTTAAGCAAAGTATTTCTGTTAAACCAGCTTAAGAGTCAACTGAATCATCTGTAAACCTGTGTGTTTAGGATGTGGGGTTTCACAGACACCACAGTAACCAATCTGAGAAACAGATGACTCTGGTTTTGAGAACAGCTTTATAACCTTTGGCAGAGGTAAAGTTACCAAAAGTGAAAATTACATGTTCCCAGAACTTAGAGCAAATTTCTTTTCTCTTTGTATTTGTATCAGGAAAAGCTCCACAGGTTATTTTCTGCATTTGTATTGCTGCTGGAGTGAAGCACTGCTTTTGGGATGTCTTGCTTAGACCTTACAGAGGGGTTCAGTCTACGAATTCTGAAACTCCCAATGAGTCTTGTGCAAGTCTTGGCTTGAGGCAAGACTTGCTAGGGCTGTGATTTTTATAAATTGCATTCCTGTTGTTTTCTGTGTGTCTTAAGGGGGATCTCTTCATTGTACCAAGAGTGTGTGCTGGATAACACAGTCTGAACCATATACATGGTAGTCTTTCCTCAGTCAGGTGGTGATCTTTTCTGAGGGACTTGTGACTTCCATTACAGGCCAGAGGAGAGGGATTGTTACTGTTCTGGAGCTTAAGGCACTACAGTGGAAAGTGTGGGGTGTGAGAAAAGTAGATATTCTTGTGAGAACTTCTTAATTACATTTATTTTGGTAGTAAATCACTGTAGATGACTGGACACAATGATGGTGTTTAAGAAAAAAACACCAAACCAAACCTAGCAAAACCCCAAGTAATTGGAACCTGAGAATGTATTTATCCTTCAAAAGAGAAGGTGTATTGAAAATGTCACCAGCTTAGCCTTTCAAGTTAAATGGTGAAACATCCCACTTTATCACTTTGATAGCTTAGATCATGCTGTAGATATCCTTCTTGCTTTGAAATGTATTGTAAAATTCCTCTTCTAGGTATTGTTCATCTGGCTGGTATTTTTCTTGTGAGAAATTTGTCAAAAGACTTGGAATTTTCACACTTTCTGCTGTGAATTCTGTATCTTCATTTCGTTCTCTCAGATTTGTTTTGTTACCTGAGCTGCTTCTGGTGTAAGGTTATCAGGTCCCTCAAGATTTGAACTGAACTGTGCAGTTGTTTTGGTGTTAACAGTAGCTATAGGTAGGCACTTAGGATTAAGCAATTGCATTGTGAAACCTGTTAGAGACTTGTAGGCTTGGCTAATCTTCTGTTTTAAGGGAAGGGGAACACAGTCCCAAGATGAAAGAGCTGTCTGGACGAGAGCCACCAGGACTGAAGTCAGCAAGACTGAGCAGTAACTGGGGAAAGGTGATTCTGGCACGGGGTCCATGGCCACCAACCATTGACCACCTACTCAAAACAGGCTTACCAGATTTTGGACCTGGCCACATGGTATTTTTTGAAAAATGAATATAGGATAATGGGTAATAATTTTTACTGTGGCACTACATTAACTCAAATTCATCTAAAGTAAATAAGAACAATTTTCTGCACACGTGGCTTCTGCTGGAGGAAAAAAATACCAAAGCACCTTTACAGTTAAAAATGTGTTGGATTGTTTTGTTGAATTTTTTTTGTTGCTCTGATCTAAAGAATACATGACTAGGATACAGTACAAACCACATTGAATGAATGGCAGCAGACCATCAATTTTTGTTCTGTTTTCTAAGAAACAAACAAGCCAAAACTGTTCATGCCTTAGCATTTCAGATTTCCCAGAAATTGGAGAGCTGGTCTTGGGCTGTGTTTTGTAGTAGAAAACAGCACATGAAACCATTCTGGTGAGTGAGTCCCTTGCATTGGGATGGAAAGCAGAGTCTGCCTCCCAGTGGAAGTACTGAGGGCGATTGACTTAAACGAGTGGAAAATGACTGTAGGAATTTGGGGTGATAAACTGGCAGTGATAACTCGGCTGTTACAGCACTTCTTCAGGAGGCAAAGGTTACTGGTGAAGCTTCTGGCTTATTTTTATGCAGACTTCTTTCATACTGTATGTGCCATCATGTTAATGTTCTTGTTTAAGTACTCTTCCATGTTTAATTTATATCTGTGGTTTAAAAATGGAGCAGTATGCTGGGGAAATTGGTGGTTTAGTCTCTCTCTAGCAGTGAATTGGCAGATACCAACGCTCCTGAGGCCCCCTCCAGTAGCAAGGTGCTTTACCCATTGATTTCTTTTTCTCTCTGTCACAAACATGAAAGCATTTAATTTAGTTTGGCACTAAATGCATTTCTTAAATGCTCTAATACCTGCTTGTGGAAAGGAATGGAAGCAGTGTATTGACAGTATCTGGTAAGGTGCCTGAAACAAGTTAAGGCACTTGTTTGCCATGAAGTGTCATGTGTGTAGTGGGAGGGGAAGGAGGTGAAAGCTGGAGCAGCCCTGGATCATGTTCTGGCATAGCTGTTACTTTGTAACATGATTTTAAATAAGTGTTTTTAGCACACTCTTCTTTTTGGGAAGTGCTTTCAGGTTTGCTGGCAACGTTGTCACCTTAGAGCTGTGTTTTATTGTTCTTATTGATAGAAGATGTATTTGTCAATCCAGTAAATATCCCAACTGTCTTGGATAAGTTAAAAAACCCCTTTATTTAAGGAAAATAATTTTTAAAATGTTTTAAATAGAAAAGATCTAGGATGCAGAGTTGCAATGAGGTTTGCATCTTTAGTTGGTTTTATTGGAAGGGTGTTCGTGTTGTGCATGAAGGTAACTTTAGGAGTGTTTAAGTGTTGTTCCTGGAGCTCAGTAGTGTTGAACTCACTTTGATTTGGTCTTATTTTTCACCTGGGATAAAGGTTTAAACTTAAGTTTGTAGCCTATGCAGTCAGACTGTGCATTGGAGTCTTGTAGCTTTTTTGTGGGGGAAATAGATCTGTTTGTCTGCTTTGTGATGTCACTTGAGCTTTCAGTTTCTCCTAAATGTTACTCTTTGTTTCCTTAGGAAGCAGAGGAGAGATGTACCAACCTGGGCCCTTGCTGTCCTGCAGTGTGCGCTGATATTTCAGACAGTGGGGCTTGGATGTACCTAAAAGAGGTTGATATCAAATAGAAGTTTTTAATGCCTACTTACCATTACCTTTTTAGAATAACTGTATCTATACTAAGGATCTGTTTTAGAGAAAGCACAGTTCTGTGCCCTCAAGAAATGTCAGTTCCTTCTATCTAGTTTAGTTCTGTGTTACCTCATTTGTCTCCCTGTTGTCTGCCAACACTAGGTGTGATTTTTTTTTTTTCCCACTTGATGTAACTGAACCTGCTAAGAGGAAAAGGAGTCTTTTCTAGATAATAAAACTTTTTCCTTTGTATCAAAATTTAGTTAATACTGTAGAGAGTGTCTCTTTAGGGTAAAAGGATTTCTTTGGTTCATGTAATTCCTGCCTTTGTAGTATCTTGGTGTTTAACAAGGACATAATAATGTATTTATTCTAATAACATTCCTTCTGGCTGTCTCCTAAGGAAAGAGGAGTATAATTTTACAAACGTAGCACTGACATGTGAAGGACGTGAATTTAACCCCTTTCTTTTTATAGGATGTGCATTAGCCCGTACCCAAAGTTTAAAGGTATTTAAGCTTGTAGCACTTGAAACCCCCAAGGCTGAGCTCCTAAAAAAGTAAGTAGTGAGATCATTAGCAGGAGAGCAGCAGGTTAATCCCCGGTCCCAGCTGTGCCCTGACCCCACAGTGTGCTGTGACACCCGAGTCACAAGGCGTCCTGCTGCTGCTGTGCTGAGCCCGGTTCTTCCACAGCCCGGTGGGCTTTCATGTGCAGCTCCACTGCCAGGCTCCTTCCCTCTCCTGCTCGGGTTTTGCCTTGTCAGTAACTCCTGTCAATTCATGGTTACTCAGTTTGAGACAGCAGAAGAATAACATCTTTTGTAGTGCTAATTTTCTGTTGATTTAGGTGGTTGCAGTGACTCATGGTAGGCTCAGATGAGTACCAAAGTTGATACAAAGGAAAATCCACTGTTCCTCCCTGAGAAGGAGAGGGTTTAAACTGGATCAACAAACTAATCTGACTCATTCCTAGCCACACAGGCACTCCTGTGTTGGTACAATGGAGGGCAAGAGTGGAATTACCTTTTGGAGATGAACAGTCTGTTTTTATTAGCAGCCCAGTGTTAAATCCGCTTGAGCCAAGCTGAAATCACACCCTCAGGCTGTGCAGTTCATGAGCAACCTTTGCTGCCCCAGCGGTCTGTTGAGCTCCTGCTTCAGAAACTGGTTTGTTCCAGGTCATGATGCCTCTTCCCTGGCGGTGTGTGTCCCCTCCTGTGCCTTTCAGAAACATGCTCATGCAGAGAAGTGCCTGAATTTCCCTCGGGACTGGAGCTGAGTTGTAGACTTGCTAATGCTGAAGCGTTGAGTGGGTCGAGTTGTGGAGGCAGGAGTGGGAGTGCTGTGTTGGCTCTGGCCATCTGCCAGTGTTATGTTCTCTGGCAGAGCAGGGGGAAGCATTTAAAGAGCCTTAGGATTCACCCAGGGTTGTGCTAGAGGTGGGTCACAGCTGGAGGCTACAGATGATCTGAATAAGGTAGCTCAGGATTACCCTATGTGTCCTTTCAGAAAGTGTTTGTTCTCTCACTGTCCTGAAGATCTGCCTCCTTTTGAGAACTGAGACATAATCAATAGCAATTTTGGTCTCCCACCATCCCTCTTTTTGTGTAAGACCACAGCAGTTCACAGAACGTGAAGCAGCAGAGAGAGCAAAGTCCAGGGAGAGACAGGTTGTCTCTTGTTCAGGACTGGAGTTGATGTGGGAATTAGTTTCATTCTTGTGTGCTTGCTTGAAAGAGTTCCAGAAGAACCTCTGGCTGGGTGTGTGCCTGTGTTACAGCCATGCAATCCTCTTCTAGATGTTTCTGTAGCAGAGGCCCTTCAATACCTGTGAGAAGCCCTGCATGGTCATGTGGAGCTGCTGAGGAAGGTCCTGCTGGATTTGTCCCCAGTGGTGGTGGTTCCTGGGGGCTGGTGTGCTGAGCATTGCTTTTGCTCCCTGTTGAAAGCAGATGTCCTTTGGGACAGAGCCATGGAGCTGTTCCCAGCTTGCCTGCAGAGAGGCACTCCTGTTTGTAGTAGGGTTCAGGTCTGCCTGCAGAAGGGTTTTGTGGATGTTTGAGAGGCTCATGGGAGGTCTCCCTTGTGCTAGCAGTGATGCTGAAACCCAGGCAGCAGCCTGGAAAAGGGTGACTTGGAGGGGTTGGGGGCTGGAAAGGGGACAAGGACAGTGTGTGCACTTGTGTGGAAAGCACAGGGCTGTGAGAGAGGGGTCTGCCAGGATGGCCTGGAGGGTGCTGGGCCCTGGAGAGCAACACAGCTCCCACAAGCAGTGCTCAGGGAATGCAGGAGGTGATGGGAGGAGAGACTTGTGGGAAGCAGTGAAGGGTGAGCTGGGGATGTGAAGTGTGTCCTTGTGCCCTCTCTTCCAATTTGGGAGGATGTGCTGAGCACCAGCTCTTATTCCAGGGACCCAAAGCATCCATTTTCAGCATTCTGTAGGGCTCACTGGGATTTCTATCCTCTCTCTTTCAAGAAAACACTTGTGCTGTACCTGTAAAGAACATCTGTTTTCAAATATAACTGTCCCTTAACCCCATATTGCAAAAGAGACCTTCCACTTAGGTACATATTTGGGATTCTCCTCTGCACCGTTCATGGCCTCAGGCCCTCCTTGCTTCACAGTTCAGGGAGTTTGCTTGTGAAACATTAGGCTGTTGCATATGTGTACTTTTGGTTTGTTTTTTTCTTTTTATATAGATGACTACATGAGTATTTATAAATCAGTAATAGGGATCTCTTTCTTTTTGGTCTCTTCTTTTAAAAGAAAGACTTACTTGCTGAGTGCTAGTAAGTACTGCCAGCTCTTGAGTGAATTTCAGATGTAGTAGATACCTGTCTCTTCAGGGTTGTTAATGTTACTTTTTAAGTCCAGATGTAAAGTAATAGAGACTTTTTTTTTTGGTACAGTTAGAAGTCTGTTTGGGCTTTGTTATATTGTCTTGAGAACTCCTATTGTTATATTCTATAATGAAGTGATTGGGCAGTACATGAAGATGCTCTGTTATTTTGTCCATTAAAGCCTAGCCCAGTGAATAACCTTTTTATCCTTTCAGTGAATGTTAATAAATCAGGAGGGTTTTTTTGTAAGATTCACTGATAAGAGAAATTTAATGTGTATTTCTACAACTGTAAATTGTTGACCAAAATGGTTTTTTGCTGGACTATTTTGAAGTCTCTGGGTTGGAGTTTGGTTAGTATGTGTAAAGTCATGAAAGTCAAAAAATGGGGCAGTGACTACCCTGGATGCTCATCTCAAACAGCAAATAGTTAATCCACTGAAACTGGGAAAGATTATCTTTAAGAACTGAATAGCTGTGTAAATAGTAATGTTTACAGAAAAGTAATAGGTACAAAATGTTTGCATTTGCCTATTTTAAATGTGATTTGCTGGCACAGGTTTTCAAGACTTCTTTCTGCAAAGGACAATAAATAAAAATTTTATGTTTAGTGAAGCAAAATCAATAAATACAATGATTACTATTTTATTAAGCCTTTTTGTAAAGTGTTCAAGAATATTGTATTACTCAGGCTGAAATGCATTCTCTGTGTGGGTGGATACACAAAGGTAGGTCTGTTTTCTTCTACCCCAAATAGCAGAAGCAGTGAACACTGAAAGGCACTGACTGGGGAGTTAGAATTTGTCAGGGAGACAAGTCCCATGAGCTCCTGAGTTCACCTGAAGCTGTTGCAGCCACCTTGGCTCTGGGGGACTCAGGTCTGAGCAGTGGCTGTGCTGTGTGACATCTGGCTTTGTGTTCACTTGCATGCAGTGGGCCTAGACTCTGAGGTGATACAGTGCAGTATCAAATGAGAAAAAGGTTTTTTTTATTACAAAATACGAGTGAAAAAATGAAGGACGTGTTTTATAATTGCCATATTTAATGGGAATTTTCCATTTTTGGATTTCATGCAGTTGCCTGTGACAGCTCCTGTTGAGTAAACTGAGACTGGAACATCTCGTATCAGCTCTTGCACCTGTACCTGCCACGATGAGAAGTTGCATAAGGTTCCTTTTTTCTTGTTAATTCATGCTTTTATTGTAATGTAATTGTTATAAGCAGGTCAGTTAGTAAACACATTCCTTTAAGGATTTTTTTTCTTTCTCATCTAACAAAAGTTTTCATCTAAAACTAAAGGGTATAACAGTATTAGTGTAAGAAGTATATCTAGCCAAATCACTGATTAGGTATTAAGAAGGATCAGTCCTGAAAAGTACTTCTCCAGACTCATGAATGAGTGTGCTGGTTGCTGCTTCTTTTTGCTGTTGAAAAAGTGTGTCAGACTTGATTTGTGGTCTTGCTCTTTCCCATTTGGTGACTACCAGAGTAAACATGAATTACATGTAACTGAACAGCTTACGTGTGTCTGAGCAGATTTTCTATAAGTTGTATTCTTGTATAAATTAGCCACTCTTTCATCCAGGATTTCACCTTCCAATCTTTCCTGCATCACTAGTCAGGGTTTGAGCACTGATTCCTCAAAAACCCCAGCAGGATTATGTGAAACCAGGTTGCATGTTCTGTGAGAACCTGTGTGTTTACAGCTAATCTGCAGACCAAACCAATAACTTAGAATATTACCACATGTCATGTGTTTTTATTTGTCAGTGATTAAGAAGGAGCTACCTGAGAACAAAATTCCAGTGTTGAAAATAACAGTGAGCTTTCTCACTGTACCATGGTCTGGTACTTGCAAAAACTGCTTAGGATCATGTCCTCTGCTTTCTGTTCCCTGCCCCAAAATGATGGGTTTGCTTACAATCTTCTTATGGTCAGAAGCAGCCACACACTTCCAAAATTAATAAGGTGACAACATATTACACTACAATGGAATTTTGAAACCGTTTTAAGGTTTATTTCCTAAACCTTACAAAGTTTTGGTTTTGTTGGGTACTACTTTTGTTTTTTTTAGAGGCAGGATATTAAACAGCAAACACTGCTTCCCTTTTAGACCTTCCAGATATGATATAATCTTGAAAATTTCACTAAAACTTCTAATTTTTAGATTAGTTTTGCAGATAGATTTTTAATAATGTATTTTCATTTTGAGTTTTTAAAATAGCATACATTAAAGGTTTGAAATAGTAATTATTACAGAGAGGAATGCATGAGCAAGCATTGTATCTTAATGAAAACAGTCTTTCTTTTACATTGTCATTAAAAGTAGTTTTCTTAATGGAGGTTAAGTGACCTTTTGCATAAGAAAACCAACAGAAAATGTACTGTCATGTTCAGCTACATTGGTTTTGCTTGCTCTAAAACGTAATTGCCTTACAGCTAGCACTCCAGCCTCAAGTCAGGGTAGAGTTTTGCTTCTACATTGTCATCAAAATGATTTTTTAATTGAATGTTTAGTGATCCATTTAGCTGACTTTGATATTCTCCTGGGAATGGCAGTGATAAATCTGTTGGGCACAAAGGCATTTTAAACTACATCTCCTTCACTTACCTGGTATTTTCCTCTTCAACAACATAGCAAGCAAATAAACAAAATGATGAGTTAAAATGCAACTTCTGCTCTTCAGTTAACCAAGGAAAGAGGGGGAGCCTTTATATTGCCACCAGGGAACTTCCTTTGTGTCTTAGCTCAGCTCTCCTTAGAGCCATCACCCTACAAAGATGCTGGAGCTTTTTCTTCTAATGAAACTACTGGAATATGTTTTTCTTTCTTGTTCCAAAAGGCATTGCACTTTTCCAATGTCCAATTACAATGGCAGTTACAATTAGTTACGAGCATAAATGCTCTTTAAATATCATAGTCTGAAATCCATTGCCAAATTCTTAAGACATTGGCACCAGAGTTCTCTCTCTCTTGCTAAAATTTGCTATCTTCTAATTATAATATTTTGAAGGAAAAGAATGGAGTCTTACTTGGCATGTAAGACAAGAGACTTCATTTGCGAAAGATAATTTTTAATCTTAAAAACATTACATTTTGAGTGAAAAAAAATTGTCTTTATTTTTTAAATAAACTGTTTTCAATAGATGACTTGTAACAGCCTCACTTTTGTGAAAGAGTAACTGAAATAATTCGCAATTTACTTAGGGTAAGAGATGTACATCAGAGCAGAGTGCCAGAGCAGGATGCTTGCTTTTCTGAGCAAGGGGTGCAGTCCAGATATTTCCCTTTAGTCTGTCCTGTTGGAGTGTTCCTTAGACTCTTTTTTGCAACGCAGCCTTTTATGAAATGGTGGGCAAAACACAATTTATGTTTGCAATTCAAAGCAAAGATTTCCAGGTTTGGGGGTTATTATGCAAAGGGGAGCCAGAAGAGAGAGCTTGATATGACACCTTGGCATGGTTATCATAGAAATAGTGGAAAAGGTTCCTCTTTTCTGCTGAGGAAAGAATAAAACTGTTGGGATAACTAACTGCAAAATGAAGTGGGAGGCTGCTGTTCTGGAAGGGCTCAGTGCCTCTCTAACCAAGGGAGGTTATGAAACTTAGAATATTATTTATTATATATCAACAGCCTTGACTGTCAGACAAGGAGTTTCTTTGGAGAGCAGTTTGCCTAAAGGTATTAAATTAGTTGCTTTAATTTTCGTATGAAGCAATATTTGGTTAAATTCTGTTTCTACTCTTTAGGCAGAGAAAAGTTCTCCAGCTTTCTAAGGAGAAAAAAGCTCTTCCCCTCCTGGACTGGGCCAGGCAAAATAATAGTACAACATAGAACTTGTTAAAAAATGGGTAAACTCCTGTTATGTGAACTCTGGGTTCAGCTTTAAAGCATCTTGTTCTGTGCTGCTATCAACAACAGTATAATTTTTCTGGCCTGCAGTAGCTGATTGGCTGGCTCGTGATTATTTTCATTAAGTAACCTTCAGTGACAGCCTAAGAACATAAGTCTCTTCAAGCGATTACTGAATTTGCCCTTTAGCCTATTTAAGTTTGTTTTTTATTTGTCATTGCTTTTTGCCTTTCGTCTGAAATTTAAAATGTATGCACAATAATAAAAAATATGCATTATGTTTAAATTTTTTTTGTATTTTAAATCTCTTTCCCTCACTGCTGCTTGTTGCAGTAAGTCCCTACTGCAAAGAGCTCCTATGGTTTGTGTCTCAGGGTGCTCTGCAGAACCAACTTTGATGTTATTTGGTTCCTTCAAACTGCCTGTAATGATGCAGTTTTAACAGTGAGATTACAGCAGCTTGTTAGGGAAAAGGATGATGAGGAAATGTTTTTGCTTGGAGTTTTAGGAAGTTTTATGTTTCAGGGAAAGATGGAATTAATCTCATCCTGGATTGATCTATTCCCAAAAGGAATGCAGATCTAGGATTAATGAAGCAGGGTTTCTTTCCGTTGCTACTGAAGGATCATATGTGATTTAAACATTACATTTTTCAACTCAAATTTCTTTTCATTAGGGTTTTCAGAAAGTTTATGGAGGAAAAGTCAAAGAGTGTAAGACATAAGCATAGAATAATACATCTTATGAATGAAAATTTGCTTAATTTAAAATTGTCAAAAGCTGTGCATCTTACATATACATCACAATTAGTTGTGTGATTTATGATACTGCTTTTAATAAGTTGTATCATTACATTTGAAAGGTTAACTGAATGAAATGCATTTGTAGTTTATTATGTACAAAACACTGATGTTTAGCTAGTGGCTTATTGACTGTTGCAGAAATCAATCTTTAGCCATTATGGCATCCATCCCTGATTTCCATAAGGATTTCAATTATTTTGTTGATTTATCTTTTTAATCTTTTAAACATTGCATAATTTCTTGACTCAGCAGTATAATACATTAGAAAGTTGCGTCATCATTGTGGTCATTGGATATGGTAAATCATGCTTTTAAAAAAGACAAAATGAATATCCTGGCATCATTAGGGACTCTGAAAAAAGTTACACATCTCTTCATAATGCTGTTGTTGGGAATTTGGGGATATTTATGAGCTCTTTTCTGGTATTTACCTAATATGACTTAACTCATGTCTATTGTTAGAACAAGTGGACCCATTGAATACTGATTCTGAGACTGAAATCACAGGGCTGATGGGAAGTCCCTAGGAATAAATCAGCAAAGTTCTGTCACATACACAGCTTTCCTTCTCTTCATGGGTGTCCCAGTGTGTCCAATGCTTGGGAAACACTCCAACATCCTTAATGGTCAGGGTTCCCATGAGCAGAGTGGTGACATGATCTGTGTTCCCAGGGCTTGTCTGGAGACTGATGATTCCCAGTCAGAGGTCATAGAGATTCCTAGGGAAGGTGCACACAGAGGTGCTCTGATGTTGAAGAGGATCTTTTTAAATTGTATAATCACAAAACATTTTCAGATAAATACCTGCAGTGCACATGTCACTGTACTGCAGTCTGCTGAAGGGGAGTGGAGCAGTTCCACCTTGTGTCTCAGTGTCTGGTTTTGTTTGTGTGTGGGGTTCAGACTTCTAACTCCTGCAGAAAAAAACCTCCTGGGATATGGATTGTAAATCATGTTTAATAATAACCCCCTGCCAACAGTGATAGTTTACTATTAACCTTTCTTTTTCTCTTTTCAGGTCTTTCTGGATCCCTGTCTAGCTGATCCATGTTTCCAAACTCTCTCTTGTAACGTTCTCGAGCAGCCAAAATGAAGTTGAAGCATAACATCAACCCCATTCTTCTACAGTTTATAAACTTCATAGTCCTGGTGTACTCCCTTGTAACTTACATTCCATGGTACATACTTTCAGGATCAAAGCAGGCTATAGCAAAAGCCAAGCAGGTTAAAGCCAGACCTGTGAATAACAAGCCTGGGGGTGCATACAGATCTGTAAACAGTCTGCATTGCTTAGCCTCAGTTTTATATCCTGGGTGTGATACACTCGACAAAGTTTTTAAATACGCTAAAACTAAATATAAGGACAAAAAACTCTTGGGAACACGTGAAATTCTGAAAGAGGAAGATGAAATCCAGCCATCAGGAAAAGTTTTTAAAAAGGTAAGTGTTTTCTGCCTTCAAGATTTTTTTCTAAAATATGTTTACTTTCTTGTGCAGCACTTCTAGTCCAGTAAAGCAAAGCTGGGGAAAAATAAATTTCTCTGCTTAGATTCAGTAGCTGTGAAAAAGAATTAAATTGTCTAATTCCCAATCTTTCAATAGTTGGCATTTAAACCAAACCTAAACTTTTTTGCACTCTTGAATAGATATCCTATTTATGGTTTCAGTCATAAAAAAACACAAGTATGTTTTAGGTATTTGTTTTTAATATTCTGCTGGTGATGTAAGTGGCTTTAAAGGTTTTTTTTGTTAAGTGAATTTCAAAAAGTCTCCCTTTGTGTTGTTCTGAACTGTAATCAGATAAATATGCAAAAATTACTAGATGCCAGTACTCAGATGTGCCTTTCCAGCAGACTTAGTTGTGATTTAAGGATTTGCTGTTCTGTCCTGGGAATTCAGGACTTAAATTTTATGTCCAGAAAAGGATTTCACAGATTTTATTGGAAGAGTCTTTTTTTTCTTTGAGTCTCCTTTAAGGTGAACTGCTCTACTAATCTGTAATCCTGGTGTGTGTGGGAGATGTGATTTCAGTAACTGACAACAGCTCTGTTGTTTCAAGGGACTGACTTAATAATGTTCAAGCCTGTATTGTCATTTGCACCTTCGTACTTGTTCAGACACATTGGAAAATGCACTTCTGTCTGAAGAAACAAGGCAGAATGCTGCAACAGGATATGCATATTTGTGCATCTCTGTGTGTTAAAGGTCTGCATTTCTGTATTAGAAGTTGTTAAGTCCACAGTAGATAATTTTTAGTTAAGATTAGTTTCTATGCAGATGAAAAAAATTTCTCTTCATGCTGCTAGTTTTAATTCTGATAGAGGAGTATGTTTAAAATAGAATTTGGTTAATATCACAATATATGGCAAAGTTTAGTTCTGTTAAAATCTTTATACAAACTTTATTGTTAGTGAAACTTCCTCTTAGCTGTGGAGCTAGTTTTGCAGTGTGGAGGAAATGCTGGGATGGATGGTTACATGTACTCTTGTTTGATGCACATTTTGCTGCCTCATTACCCTGTAAAGAAACAGAAAGTTCATGTTGTACAAAGAAGGGCTTCTGAGCACAGATCAGAATTTGGGCTGCCTGTGACATGTGCCCTGTTTTTTAACCATAATTGTGAATGTAACACTTAAGAACTTAGGAGTTTTAGCCTTTTCCATTATGCAAGCAAAGCGTTGCGAATATTGGAAAGCTGAAGAATGTTTGTGTTGATCCACTTAAATGACTTGTTTGTGAGTATTTAGACTTAGCAATTACCCAGGTTAGGTAATTTTGTCTAAGCTTGACACAAAGGTTCATTATGGTCAGTTGCCATACTTGCCCTCATGTTACTTCGTTCCAAGTTGTGGCATTATCACACAAATCCACTTTTAATTTTTTTTTTTTTGTTGGGGAATACAGTGTTAAGACCTCATAGCACATGTTAGCAAGTGAGGAAAATCAGAACATTTCACAAGATACATTGTTGGTTCTAAATGTCAGGGCTCTCTTTCTGTGATTGTTTTGATTGTCTTTCATTCCAGGCACCTTTTTATTGCCTGGTTCCCATTAGCAAAGCCAGCTTGGTGAGTTTTGGTGCAGTTCTTCAGAAAGAACAACAAATTTAATTCTTATATGCTTGTAATATAATACATGTAATTTCTATACCTTACAGGAGCTGCAATACATTTTTATATATTTTATATATATATTTATATTTATATATATATATATATATATAAAATAAAACACTCAGCTTTTGATTATTGGGAAAACTAAGTGTCCTTGCACTTGTAGTTAAAATTTAGAGCTTCTTAACATCTCTAAGATCAGATACTCCATTAATTTATTGTGAGAACAATGATATCTCAGATAATCTGTAATTTCTTGAATTTTTATGGTAATGTGTTCTTACAAAAATATTTGTTTCTGTGCAGATTCCAAAGTAGCAGAAATTCATGGATGTGAATAAAATACAAATAGTTGCTTATGCACATGTTGCATTTCATAGTTATTAATATATGAATTCTATTTTATTTCCTTCTATAGTGTACTTTTCCAATTTCCTTCTCCAATATCATGCATACCTGCTATTAATGTCATGAACCATGTATTTAAGTCAGGATAAAATAATGTTGAAAATACCTCTGAGATTAAGATGTAATTAATTGGAAAAGGGACTTAATTTAACCACAGATGAAATTTCATGATGCCCAAAAGATGAGCTTTATTATTTTTGTTTTAGTTACAGGTGCTTGCTTTGATCTCTGTTGGTATGTGGATTTGGCTTTGTGTGTGTGTGTTCTTTCATTGGTTTATTTGTCAAGGGAGATGTCTGCTTGTTTTGGGGGTTGTTTGTTTGTCTTGCTGAGCTTTAAAAAGGGCTGGTAACCAAGAACAGAATTACTGGGAACATAATAAATAAGGCATAGTGGGGAGAAGAAAACACAGCTTTGTTGAGGAAGGTGATGCATTTAAGCCTGAGAGATTTGGGTGCAACGGCAAGCAGTTGGGAATTCAGAACTTTACTCATTATTACTGATATTGAAACTTGAAATGAAGGTTCAGGAAGATTCTTGGCGTGCCAAGTCACTGAGCAGTAAAAGAGTCACTTATGATGTTAAAAACCATAGATTGCTTTGTAAATGGTATATTAGGGTGGGGATTTTCGGATATATTCAGCTGCAATCCATGTATTCGTGTGAAAAAGGCTAGAAGTGGGCATTTCAAATAACCTCCTTTGTATTGTTTTTAATATATTTTTACAAGATAATGTATTTAATTAATGATCACTGGTTTCCAAATCATAGTAAAGGTTCTTTAAACCTTTTAAAGTACCCTTAGGAAGACCTTCAAAGGTTGCTGAGATCAGGTAGTTTAATGACTCTACATGACCCTGCAGCTTTATCAAGAACATTTTATTACACCTTTGCACTAAAAATTTTCATATGTTTCTAAAATCCAGGTCAAAGAAATGTTAGCTGTGTGTTTAGTCTCTGCTTTTCTGGATTTTCAAATAGGAATAGAGTCTGGATATTTTTTAGTATTTTGTGCTGCGTGACAGATGTGACTCGGGCTGCAGTTTAAGGGCGGAGCACGAGAGGGCAGCGTTTTCCTGTGGAATGCCGTGATTCCAGGGAAAGCCCCGGACCTGCCGTCCCTGCTGAGGGCTCTGCGCGGGACTCTTCAGTCGGTGTCTGACTCACTGCTTGGGCCCTTCTGCCGACTCCGGGACAGTGACTTTCTTTCCATTAGTTATCAGGCAGAAGTAGCCTCGGAAAGTCGTTAAGTTAAATGTGTGTGAATGTTTAAAGGATTGTGGCACCCAATGCCAGTCTTATCACCTGCTTGCAGCAGAATTACAGAATTGTTAGGGTTGGGAAGGGACCTCTGGAGATCATCCAGTCCTTCCTGCTGCCCAGACAGGGTCACCGGAGCAGGTGACACAGGAGTGTGTCCTGGTGGATTGGGGATGTCTCCAGAGAGGGAGACTCCACACTTCCCTGGGCAGCTGTTCCAGTGCTCTCCACCCTCAATGCCAAGAAGTTCTTCCTCCTGTTGAAGTGAAGTTTCTTATGTTTTAGTTGATGGCCGTTGCTCCTTGTCCCCTCACTGGGAACTCTTTAAAGGAGCCTGGTACCATCCTCTTGGCACCCCTTTGAGATATTTGTATGCATTAATGAGATCTCCTCAGCCTTCTCCAGGCTGAGCAGGCCCAGCTCCCACAATCTCTCCTTGCAAGAGAGATGCTCCAGACCCCTCATCATCTTTGAGGCATCCACTGGACTCTCTCCAGCATTTCCTTGTCTTTCTTGCACTGTACACTGGAAAATGGTGGCAAAAGCTACTGAGGGCGAGGCCAGGAAGGGAGATGGATTTGGAGACATACACCAATATAAGCAGTATGAGAGAAACCATAACCTGCTCTGTGTCCTGCAGAGGAGCCTGAGAGAGAAATAAATGCAGAAGAAAGGGACTTAGAGGCAGTTTAGTAATATGTGTATATGAATATTTGTTATTCACTAGTGGGTATACAATATAAATGTCATAGGGATGGAATAGAGAAGAAATACTGGGCATGGGGAAGGAACATTGGAATTTGAATATGTGGAAGGCAGTAGGAAAGGAAAACTCAAAATTACTGCATTGAAAAAGATCTTACCTGTTCTCATGTCAGTGTTCTTCAGAAATGAATTTTTATATAAATGGCTACAGCCAACAGTGCTATACATCCTTAAAAAGAAAGCACCAATGGGGTGGTCTTTCACAATACATCAAACTTGCTTAAGCAATGAGGATGAATTATTTAAGAGAATAAAAAAGGGGGAAAAAGCAGAATCATGAGTATTATTTGGAGAAATTAATTTTTGGCCATTATTATGATTTATTTTTCCCAGTTCACTGAGTTACAGAGTGGTGGAAATTACTAGAACCTGTTGATTGGCAAGTTCACCAGAAACAGTAACAAGAATCTGCTTGTATTTCTTGGCCTAATTATTTGTGAGCAGTTTTCCTGGGGCTATACTGTAGGCAAAGTATAATGGGGGAAAGGGTGTTGCCCAAGTCACTGCTATAAATTGTTTGCCACTGATGAGCTTGTCAAGAGCTTCCACATCTGCCAAAAATACTGCCTTTGGGGAAAAAGATATCCCAAATTGGAATTTAAATTCCAAATTACCGAAATTTGGATGGACAGGAAGAGGTGCAATATTTTTTTTGGAAGCAGTGGGAGTTTTCCACACCAGAAATATCTTGGTGAGTTGAAACAAAAAGGGACTCCCAGGTCCCCCCTATTCCTCAAGGGGCTGTGGCAGCAAGCACCAGCCAGGGGTGAGCCCCTGCCCCACATGCTGCTATTTCAGCCTGACCTTTCTGCTCCAGAAAGGTTTGGGGGTTTGAAACAGCCTGTTTGCCTCTGAAACAGAGCTTCTGGAAATAAACCAGGAAAACCTGAGCAGATATTTGTCTGAGAAATCTGTGTTTTCTGGTGGAATTGTTATATATTGCTGTTGTTGACAAATGTTGTTTTTTGGGCTTGCTAAATGATATTTTCCCATAAAGACATTTGTGACATTTCCAAGCAGCTGCACATGTACCTGTTTGTCCTGCTAAACAAATAGGTTAATGAGCAATATGCAGTGAAGCTGCAGTAGGAACAACTCATTGTTACAACTAATTGGAACTTGAGCAGTTTGGAAAAGTGTCTTGACAAAGGAAATCTACTAGATTTTATTTTTCTATTAGAGTTTGAGAGAGATATTTTAAAATGTTTTAGTAAAGAAGTGGATGTGGAAATATGGACTCATTAGAAATGTAGTTACATGTCAAAAAGTTGTTAGATTTGACAGCCTGAAGTTTGAAATTTAGTTCACGTTGATGAATGAAATGTGGAAAAAAATGAAGGAGCTTTTCTAGTTCTAGCTTTTCTTGGGTTTTTTTTTTAGTGTTTGCTTGCATTTATTACTAATGCTTTGTAAAGAACATGTCTGAAATACTTGATTAAAAGTTGTTTTTCAAAATTGCCAGTGTGCTTATATAAATAGGGGTAGGATATAATAATTTATAGATTTTCAGTATAAAACATCTTTATACTTGTCTACATATGGAAATTTCTAGGTTGGTCTCAAAAAATATCCTGTCACTCAGTAGGGAAGTAGTTCTGTATGGTGCAAGTGCACGCAGAAATCTGGGTAGTGACCTGTAAATTCAAATCCAGTTTTACTGTGGACCAGCTTTCCTGTATGGAAAAGTGAGATTGCATAATATATTCTACATGACTTCTCCGAACTGAAGTTTGCCAGTAATTTCCTATCCTGTTTTCTGTCCCACTTTTTTTTAACAGTAAAAAAGGGCAAAATTATTACTACTCATCCCCTTGACATTTGTTTCAGAACAAAGGGAAAGGGATTTCACAATTTCTGACTGAGGGCCCATGGATATACTGCTTTCTGGATTCCAGCTTCCCTTTTTTAATTTTTTTTTTCAAATGAATATCTGAGTGTCATACTTGTGTAGAATTGTAGCCCAAATATCCAAGAAAGCAAATATAGAGAATGTACTGTGCTATCTAATGCTTTTCATCCTTTTCATGAACCAAACCTTTTTAAAAAGTAGAAGTATGTGGGCCAGGTAACCAAACACTGTCTTTCAGAGGGTTTCTGAAGCTACAAAAGATGGTGGGAATCATGTGCTTTCCCTTCTGTGAAAATAGAAACTGAGGTGGCAACATGCATGGAGATACTGCATTGTGATATGTTATTTATGTTGGAACTTCCACAGGCCCTGTAGCTTTTGGCAAGAAAAAGTATCAGCTTTATCTTGAGTAAACTGCTGTTATAATTCAAGCACATGTTATTCAAACATCTGTGGATTCTACACATGGGTGAAGATGTAGTAGGACATGTGTTAAGGATTTTCATTTTCTAAATTGATTTTATTATTCTTATTAGGTCATCCTTGGCAAGTACACCTGGCTTTCTTACGAAGATGTATACATTAAAGCTGTTAATTTTGGAAATGGCTTAGCAGTCTTGGGTCAGCAGCCAAAGACTAACATTGCAATCTTCTGTGAGACCAGAGCTGAGTGGATGATTGCAGCCCAAGCCTGCTTTATGTGCAACTACCAGCGTGAGTACCTGTCTTCCCTGAAGATTTTATGGCTTTTGATCTCACAATCTGAAAACAAAACTTTCTTGCTTCACTTTATGTACTAAGAAAACTTTATCTAGATTTTATATAGAGCATTAAAGTTTTCAAATTAAAAAATACTGCATAGGGTAGAAACTGGGCACTTTGTAGCCTTTTGCTTTGGTGAATGGAGAAAGCTGTATCTGTTGGCAGATGGGGAGAATGGTTTGGGTAAGTATAGCTTACTCAATGAATTTGTGAGAGGTTTATTTTCTTTTCATCTCAAATCAGTACAGCTTCCCAGGTTTCTGAAAACAAACAAACAAAAATCACACATGAATTCATTGACTCAGTTTCAGGAATTGACGTTAAACCTTCATCTGTGCCTGCAAGTTTTGTTTTATCTGCATATTTTGTCAGTTCTTCAATTTTGATTTTGGTTAGGCCTCTTTTTCTTGCTCAGGAACGTACTGAGTGCTGGTCTCAGTGTGCTATAGTTGTTTAAATGTCTGTTTCATCATTGCTCCTTAATATGTCCTTCACCTAACCAAGCCCAGCCTGGCTGGGTTCTGTGATGCTCTCAGGGGCACACATCTTGTCCGTTAGGGCATGCCAGAAACTGCTGTTCCCCACAAGCTTTGGGCCTTTTCCTTCTGTGCCACATTTAGCCTCCTTCAATAAGCAGTGGGCCATAAAAGCCAGATGTGCAGAAATTTCTGATTTCCTACCTGGATGCACTAAAGGTGTCTATCAATTATACTTTTTTCAGATTTTGGAAACAAGTCTAGTAAGATTTATGTTTAAATGGTCCCCCTTTGCTCTGAGCATGAGTCTGTTTCCATTTGAGAAGCAATATATTGATGACTGTGTAGCAGTTTTCATTTACTTAAGTTTTTACTTCTGTCTCTGGTTATTTTGCATGTGCCTTTTGCTTTATTGGTCCCTTTACTGAAGGCCTGGATGATGGGACAGAGTGCAAACACAGGAGGTCCCAGCTGGTGGCATGTTGGGGGCAGCAGCCAGTACACTCGAGGGTGGGGCTGTTGTGCAGAGGAGCCTGTCAGCTGGAAAAGTGGCTGGTCTGGAACCTCATGGAGTTCAGTAAAGGCACTTAAAATTTCCTCTGTGTGTGCTGAAATGCTTTTCATGCACCAGTATAGGCTGGGGGAGAGCTGAAGAGAGCAGCTTTGCAGGGAAGGACCTGAGGGTTCTGCTGGGCCATGAGTCACCCAGGATTTTGCAGCACTTTCTTACAGTGGAGGCCAGCAGCACTCTGGATGGTGGTAGCATCAGTATAGTGGGTAGGTCCAGGGAAATGATCTCTCTCCTCCTTTTGGACCCTGGTAGAACCACATCTGGACTACTATGTCTGCACTGTTAGGAAAAAAGATGCTGACATCCTGGAGCAAGTCCAGTGGAGGAGGGCTGCCAAGATGCTGGAGGGGTTGGAGAACGTGACATCTGAGGAGAGGCTGACAGAGAGGGGTCTGCTCAGCGTTAAGATGAGTGAGTTTCAGATCTTGTTGCTGTCTGGCACTACCTGGTGGGAGCATGCAGTGGAGATGGAGCAGGCTCTGCTCACAAAGGTGTGCTTTGATACCCCTGCAGGCCACAGTCACGAGCTCAGTGGCAGGAAAATCTGATTAAATATTAGGGCAAGTGTCTTCATTGTCAGGGTGGTTCTGTATCAGAATAGGAACAAAGGACAGTTGTGAAATCTTCATCCTTGGAGATCCATAAAACTGAGTGGCCGTGGCTCTGAGCACTCTGCTGCAGTGGATGGTGTGTGTAGGGGATCTTTCTTTCCAGCTGCCTTCCCCCCTAAACTGGTGATGGTTTTGGTTGGTTCTTCAGTGAGTAAATGCTGCTGGCCTGTCTACCAGAGCAGAGAACTGCACAGACTATTCTCAGATAAGATGCCTGTGCTGCTTTTAAACTACATGTCTCTGTGCCAGTTCCCTTTTATCATTTTTGGGATCTGTCAGATTCCTAGTGGCTATCCTGGGAATAAAATGCAAAGGCTTGTATCAATTTTGTTCCTTTGGGACTGAAGCACATATACAAATCCTAGGGAGATTTGTAACTTGAGGGGAGGAAACCTGAGCTAGGGGCTGGATGTTGTGAGCAGAATGGAATGTGTGTTTTGGGTTTGTTGGATTAGTGCTTTAAATCCCCTTGCTGCGACGTGCCTCAGCACACACTCTGACGTGGTGTTCAGCATCTAAGCTGTGTCATCTTCTGTGAACTTGGCTGACTTGTGCTGGCAGATGAAGAGACAGCCATGCAGTGTTTACAGGCAGCTTGCAAGACAAATTGGAAGATTCAGATGATGTTGAAGCAGTAGTAGTGGCAAGACATTGCTAAATGGCTTATGTTAGCAGTTTTCAATGTGCAGGTTTGATACCAGCTAACTGCTGTGGGGGTGTTGGGACATTCTTCCCAAATGTGGAACGTGTTCAGTCTGCTGGAGTGGGCCCAGAACTGATGTCAGCAGAGCAGGTTCATCTGCTTCATACATAGTGTTGGAGAGAATGCCTTTTGCACTACAGAATTAAAACGAGGAAAGTGATATTTGTTATGGATTACTTGCACAAACAAGAGATTTTATGGTTTGAAATACTTGCTTGATTTTAAATGTGACTTTTTCTGAAGTTCTAAGTCTTGTATTTGCAGGAGGTAGAGTGGGATTGCTAGCTCAGAAGCAGAAGTAGTAGTACTAACATGAAAACAGATTTTCTTCCCAAGTACCTCTTCATGTGTGTGAACAGCTCTTCACCAGGGTAGGCAGATAAAACACCAGAGTGCACAGCCAAATGGTGAATATGAGAGGTTGGGTTTCATTTCTCAGTCATGCTTGAGCAGAACTGGTTTTGTCAGAATTAAATTTGTCTGAAGCCTTTAAAGGTGCATTTTGCTTTTTATTCCTGTTATACTGTGGATGCTGAAACACTCAGTTTAACATTCCAGTTACCTTGAAATAAATTAGAAAAGTTCTATTTGTTTCTTTAGGTCAAGGTTTTATCTTTTTATACAAGCTGGCAAATTTAGTGGTGTTGGGGGTTTTCTTTTTGTCAAGCCTTTGGTCAGATAACAGTCTATTATACTATTGCATGTATGAAGGTGAATACAAAATAATTGCTTCTCAGTATGTTTTCAAGAGAATGGGGAGAGAAAATGATCAAAACTTTTGGATTTGCCTGAAAAAGTTTTAGGTGCCAGTGTGGTGAAGGGAGAATTTCAGAGACAAGAGTCATTGCTGAGTTTTGCTCTCTCCATGACATCAGTGCACCATCATATAAGTGGTCTCTCTTTCTCTTTGACTCTGTCACACAGCTCTGAGTGTCTTAATGTCGTTATTTGCAGATGAGTAATGGAGTATCTCTGTGGTCATTCCTGAGATGATGCTTTGCCTTCTGGGCGGTGTTGTGGGCTGGGTTCTGTTGTTGGCTCGGGGCAGCTGAATTTCTGCTACATGTTTATATAACAGAGGTCACTGCAGTAAGGAGAGAGAGCTCGTGGGAACGAGGAGAGGCACTCTTCTGGACTTTGCTCCCACCAAATTAAAGAAAACACAGTGCATGTGCATTTGCCCTGCAACAGTTCTGAACTACCATGGACTGTTTTAACAAGAAAAAAATAAGTGGAGATCAACTATTTACTTTTCTGTGTAAGAAAACTGCTTTTGAGTTGTTTTGGGTTAACTCCTTGGTTTTAAAATATTAAAATAAAAATCTAGGAATACAACAGAACTTCATTTAATTTTAATTTTTATTCTTTGCTGCAGTGATTACAATCCTAATGTACAATGGTCTTATTTACATAATCATGTTCTTTAAATATTCAGCTATATACAGACTAAAAAGCAGAAGATATTCAGATACCTGATGTGACAAAACTCCCAGTAAGGATGTTATAATTATTGATTGTGTTGATTCATCTGAGAGCTTTATTGATTTATCCCTGTTTAGCATTTTGCTTGGAAAGCAGATTTTATTTTTTTTTTTTTGAGAGCAATACTTCTCTTCAATTTTTAGTTGCCCTTTTCTTCCCTAGTTTCTTCTGGTCTCTTTTCATTCAGTTCCATTGAAAATGGCAGGAAATTAAATGTTATTTTAAAGGTGTTACTATGAAATCATTGTTTAACACACTAATGAGCTGATCTTACAAACAGGAAACAATTTTCTTACAGTCAATTTTCTAAATATTTTCTTTCTTGCTATTCTGTATGATTATCATGATGTCACTTCAGTTCTAATGACTGTGATGATTAAACCTTTGTTACGTTATTTTAAATAAATGTCAGAACAGGATAGCCACAGATTTATTCCTGAGTGTGGGAATGCTCTGCTGATGACACGTATTGCCATGCTGTAATAATTTGTTATTAGCTGTCAGTGGTAAAAGGTTAGTAACAGAGTATGTGACATCTGGAAAGAGAAGTCACATGAATGAAAGCTGTTTCTTTCCTGTGTACAAGAGGAATGTTACCTAGTGATTAAACTGAGAAGGTTTGCCTACTTTTCAGATGGTAAAAGCGGTGAAAGTATGAGAGTTGATCCAGGAGAATTGCATAAGGTGATGTGGTTTTGGGACCTCTAATTAGACCTTGGAAAAGAGTAAACAGTCACATAGGGAATGGTTGTTCTTTATTCCTTCTGGGAGTAACTGTATTTAAATTCTGATGTTAAGAGGCTTTTTAAATACAAAACTGTCCTGTCTTTGAATTGACAAATATTTTTACTGTGTTGCCTAAACTGGCAGAGATTAATCTCAGTTCTTGTTTTGTAAACTGTAGTTGAAGATGTAACCCAGAGACTGACTATTGCCCCTGTTTTGTGTTTCAGTTGTTACCCTGTACGCCACGCTGGGAGGCCCAGCAATAGTTCATGGGCTGAATGAAACAGAGGTGACCACCATCATTACTAGTAAAGAATTGATGCAAACAAAATTGAAGGTCAGAAACCTGTTCTTTGTCTACCTCTTTCCAGTGTGTCTGTTCGCCAGTGTTAAATGGCCTGGTTCCATTGTACAGAACAATGATTTATTGCCTTTCCATAAGGCAGACACTTTGGAAGAAGATTTATGTATCTGTCTTCATGTACAGAAAGTGGTAGTTTGCTTTCAGTGGGTTTTAGGCTGCTCAGTGACTGGAGAATGAGCAATTTGCAGTATTGCAGAGCTGGAGTGCTGCCTGGAAAAACACCTTTATAAGAAACTGCCGTGGTTTCTGAGTGGATTTAGTGCCTATAAATGTAACAATGGGAAGAACAGAAAAATGTATAAAGAGCTAACTGTGATCATGCTCCTGGCTTATTATCAGATGTTTTCCCAGCAGAGAATGGTTTTTACGTCTAAAGATGGGTGTTTAAAGAGTCAGAGCTGTTTTTCCATGCAGGGGGAGAAAAAGCTCACTAAACATTAGAACAGTCAAAGAACTTCTTTGACTTACTGACCCTGATGGAATACCCAAGTGGAATAACTAATCTGCATGAGTTTCACCATGGTGTGTTTTGGGGAAACTGGACATTTCAGATAAGGCAATTGTTCTAATGAAAAACTGTGCTATTGTGGAATTTTGAATGTGAATTTCCCAAACTCTAAAAAGAAGTTACTACAGTGACAGTATCTATGCCCTGCACGTTTATTTCAGCTTGCAGAGAGAATGTATTTGCTTTGCTGTAGGTGATGATCTTCTCTTCTTCCATGAGAACACTGGTAAATGTCTTAGAACTCATGTTTTGCTTGAAATGCTTAACTAGTAATTTTCAATATTTTTGCTAGCTGTTGCTTATTTTAAATAGCATAATAACCAAGGAGCAACCCAAGAATTATTGTGAGCTCAGTATCACCAGTTTCTCTGTGTTCTATGGGAAGGGAAAATCAATTATGTCTACAAATCATTGCAGTCTTATTTGTGGGGTTTTCATGAAATAAAATACAAATCAGTAAATGGTTGGAGTAGTGTTTGGACTTAAAATTGGAAAGCTTCAAGCTTTGCAGCTATTTGAGCTTGGCAGGCTCATCCTTCAAAATTCTGTGATGTTTAATATTAGTGTTTTTTAAAAAGTATATAGTAGATAGCGTGGAGGTTTTTGTTGGTGTTTTTTGGGGTGTTTTTTTTACTTCTTGGCATAAAACTAATTTTTAATTTCTGAGCCCATTTTCCATTTCCACAGGAAATTGTTTCTCAAGTTCCACTGCTGCGACACATAATTACAGTGGATGGCAAACCCACGACGTGGTCAGAGTTCCCCAAGGGTGTCATTGTTCACACGATGGCATCTGTGCAAGCCATGGGGGCCAAGGCAGACATTGGTGAGTTCTTCCTGTTCAGACCATCTCTTTTGGTGCCCTAATTTGACCCCGTTGAGAAAACTTGAGGAAACTGCAGATTCAACGTTTTATCATCTCCTTTTCTTTAAGAGAAATCTGTGTGATTTTTTTGTTTTGTTTTGTTTTGGTTGTGGGTGGTTGGATTTTGGGGTGTAAGTTTGTTTTGTTTTTCAACAGAGTAAAAACTGACTCCACAATCAGGAGTCACAGGCTGAAGGATGCTTTTTTAGGATAAGCAATTAATTCAGGGTAGAAACTTAGCGTTCTTATGATCAGACATATTAACACCAGGTTATTCACAGCACAACAGGAAAATAACTGTGTATTTTATAACAAAATCAGTGATTTGTTACCATTAAGTTTTGTAAAATTCACAGCAAAATGTAAAATAGTAATTTGAATCTGTTAGAACTTGGTCACTTAATACATTTCCAAAAGCATCTATCTGTAAATATAATGAAATCTATTTCTGGTCTGTGTAACACTTTTAGAACTATAATTCAGAATTCTAGAACTTATTTTAATGTAATCTTAAGAATTTTTTATTCTTGGCTCTGAAGAGCTGCCCATCTTAGTATTTTAAGATTTCAATATATTCAGTAGTTGCTTTCTTTTGTTCTTATCCTTTGTGCTTTCAGAGTCACTTAACTACTGCAGGCACGGGAATATTTGATTATATTTTAGGAGTGGGGGGGTGGTCAATCCATCTGATTTTGATGTTCAGGGGAATGGCAGATTTGCTCCAAACTTTGAAATTTCTTTAGAAGATGCTTTTCCCAGTTTGATACATCAGTATAATGTACTACTAAAACAGTTCATACAACACCAGTGGACAATTTTTGGCTGTAATTCGTTAGCTCCCTGAAATTTGATAATCTATGTGCTATTTAAAAAGCTATTTAATCTTTCCTCAGTCTTTTAAATATCACACATCCTGCACTACAATAAAGGAACATTATCTTTGTCAAGCTAACCATTTATAAACTCTGAAATGTTATTATGAATTGTTTATGGTCAAGCATGTCCAATTAATATTAAGTAGATGAGCTATTGCTTATGGTTTTTTTTTCCTCTGTGTATTTCATTATGCAGGATAGGCAGGATTCAGTGAGTGGAAAATGATTAAATGTTGCTTTCATGCTTCTCATTCAGTGTGTGTACTGTGCCACATGCACTGTGTGTAATGCAGTTTCCTCTGAGTAAGCACAGCAGTTTTTGTATTTTCTTGCACTCAGCACAAGTATTTAAAAAGCACTTTAGTCCAATTAAAGCTGTTGAACTTCTTTTAAATATTTATGGAGATTGGACCTCAGGTTGGCTCAGCAGTGCTTTGCTGCAGGTGTTGTAAATGAGGCAGTGTGTTCCCTGCCAGGGAGCATGGGAGGCAGGAGCTTTGGCACAGAAGGATGGACGCTGTGGCAGCATGGAACCTTCCCAAGAGCAGGGAATCTTCCCAAGGCAGGGATGCTCAATGGTGCTTTGGACAAGCCAAAGCTCTGACTGTTTTTCTCTCCACTGCAGGAATAGGGGAAAAATAATAGAAAAACTGTTGTTGTGGTAGACAAGGACAATCAGTCAAATAGTTGCTCAGCTAATGCAAAGTTCCTACTCTTTGTGAAGGCACTTAAGCTTGACCACAATATTTTCAAGCAAAAGCAGAAAGTAATAGCAAGAGTAGTCCTGTGGTGCTGTATTGCAGTGACTGCTGAAATGTGTCAGTGTGTCAGATCTCCCAGCCTGAGAGGCTCTCCACATGTCTCACACCCTATTTTATAACAACTTGCAGGAAACAAACAGACATCGAGGCCTGTGCCCTCGGATATTGCAGTGATCATGTACACAAGTGGATCCACAGGAATTCCCAAAGGTGTTATGATCTCTCATTGCAACATAATTGCTGGGATAACTGGAATGGCTGAGAGGATCCCAAATCTGGGGTACGTACCAACCATTCCATCAGCAAATAAAGAAGTCGTGTAGTTGCATTTAATTTTAGATTAATTACTGTGTAAAATATGAACTGTTTCATATTGCCGTGGCTGTGACACATCATACTGTGCACTGACGCCTGAGCATTTTCCAGCACTGCACTAAATGACATGACTACTTCATGTACTCTTTGTTCTCTCCTCGTTGGTATGTGGGCAAGACCAGGACACAAAAACCTGTGAGGCCACCTTGCACTAGAGTGGTTGAAAGCCTCCCTAAGCAGTGCTTCCCTTGGTTAGTGTTTAAATTCTGTGGCTCGGTGCAGTTTTTAATCTCATCCACCAAGAGTAACCATGGCCCTTTTCTCATGTCTTAAACCTACAGTACGTAGTATGCAGCTCTTGAAATCAAAACTCATGTGATTTGAAATATGCTCTCAAGCTCAAAGACATTTTCTACTTTCTCTGTTTCTGCAGTAAACTTTGCATAGATTGTTCTTAATGATGCGTCTGAGGACTCTAGCGATAAAGCATAAACATATCTTTTAAAAATTCTTTTCAGGGAAAAGGACATTTATATTGGGTACCTGCCCCTTGCCCATGTTCTGGAGCTGAGTGCTGAGCTTGTGTGTCTGTCTCACGGGTGCCGCATCGGTTACTCTTCCCCTCAGACACTGGCTGACCAGGTATGTTGTAGATGGAAGTCCTTATGGCAAAAAAAAAAAAGAAATTTAAAAAAAAAATTACTTTTGTCAGATCTTGGTAATATTTCTTTAAAAATAGTATGAATTTTGTTTCTGATGTTAAAGATCTTGAATATGTCTGCTAAGTAAACTTGTTCTTCACTTTAGTCTTCTAAAATAAAGAAAGGAAGCAAAGGGGATGTTACTACACTTAAGCCAACTCTAATGGCAGCTGTTCCGGTAAGTAACTAAAGGGTGAATAATTTTTAAAACCTGTTTTTTAAATATAATTCATTTTTTAGCAACAAAATTAATACCATGACCATTTAAATAGAAAAGGTAGAATCTTTGATGCTAAGCTGCCTTAAAATAATAATTTTGGTACTTACTGGTATGTTGGGGATAAACAATCTTGATGCAAGTATCAAACTTTTTCAAAGTTAAGATAGAGATTTGATTTCCATTTTAATTAGTCATTTCTTGTTTGTTACAGTGAAAGAGTGGAATAAAGAGCGTTGGCAGCAGGCAGTGGGGGCTTAACTGCTGCTCCTGCCCAGATTTTGCTTTCCTCCTTTCCATGAACATCTTGCTGTCTCTTAGCAAGGGAAGAGGGAGGAACCTGGGAGTGGGTTGTCACCTGGAGCTCACTTGAATTTCTAGATTGTTTTCTTTCTGCTGTACTGAATTCAGGATTTCTGTTTCTTTGAGTTAAAGTTCATCTTTTTATGTAACTAGGAAATTATGGATCGAATCTACAAAAATGTCATGAATAAAGTGAATGAAATGACCAGTTTCCAGCGGAATCTATTTATACTGGCTTACAACTACAAAATGGAACAGATTTCCAAAGGTTACACTACCCCACTCTGCGACAGGTAATGTTAACTTCATTTTTGGTGGCACCAAAAAATCAAAGTCTTACCACAGGAGCAGTATCTGGTGGTTTTGTGCTTTTCTTCATTTTATTGTTGACACTTTGAATATGAACAAATCTGTACTTGAATGTAAATTAAAACAAAAAGTCAGGAGTTTGTGTGGTGGATTTAAATAATTACTGATACAGTTGAAGTGAGTAGTTTAACTTGAAACTGATGGACAATTTACATTTCTTGCATTTTCATCAGGAATTTAATAATAGATTTATACAGTTTTCATGTAAGATGAGAAGTTTATTCCTACAGAAAACGGTAGACTCCACATTTTCACAGAAGGGAGCAATGGTATACCTCAAATTGGAAAGAACCCACAGGATCATTGAGTGTAGCTCAATGTGTGAAGCTCTGGGCTTCTGTGAGAGTAAAGGATGATGTATTTATAATATATATAATGCAAAATTTATACAACTGAAAGTATTTTTAGGAGAAAATCATGCAACTTTACTGCCTCATTAAATCTGTGTTCTCAAACATTTAACCCATCTTCAAACTAGAACATGGAAACAGTCTTAGAAATCTGTGCCACCAACTTCGATGTGCTCCTTCAAGGTTTTCCTCAGTCGTCATAAAAGTGTATTTGAAGACAGCGGAAGCTTTCAGTTCAGATCCAAAACTAGGTGCTCTCCTGCTTTGTTTTCACACACCAAAACGTCCTTTTCCCTTCGGGTTTCAGCCTTATCTTCCGCAAGGTGCGGATGCTGCTGGGCGGGAAGATCCGCGTCCTGCTGTGCGGCGGCGCCCCGCTGTCAGCGGCCACGCAGCGCTTCATGAACATCTGCTTCTGCTGCCCCGTGGGGCAGGGCTACGGCCTCACCGAGTCTGCTGGGGCTGGCACCATCACTG